>MU734085.1:20236-83478 GCA_026770625.1 Nicotiana glauca | reverse complement strand
CAAGGTTTTTAACGAGGCAACCAATAGACGCATTTCTAAACACGTGTACTCTTTTTCCTTTTCTAGAATTTTTTTCCCATTGGGATTTTCTTTTAGTTAAGGTTTTAATGAGGCACATTACTTATTGAGTAGACATTCAAGGGGGAGTGTTATGAATAAAATTCTATTTGGAGTGAATGTCTATCTTGTAGAGAGTTTTACTTTGTGACTAAGTTATTTTTCCCCTATAAATAAAGGGGTCTTACCCCATTGTAAATCATCCCAAAATTCAATAAGAATTTCCTCTCTCTCTTTCTCTGCAATATTGCTCTTATTCTTTTATTATTTCATAACAATTGCTTTATAATATATTTTTCCTAATATATTAGTACTAGTAGTTATTTCAAAAATAAAATAAAACGAAAAAAAGAAAAGAAAGTCCGCTCCTGAGGCCCACAGCCATAAGCCCATCCAACTAAAAAAGGAAGAAAATGAAACGTTACTTTTTTTCCGGCCCCCGCTTTCTCCGCCACATTGAAATTTTAAATCTTTTTTATTTGGACAGAATTACCCCTATCATTCAGTCTAATGCCCTTTAAATCCCTTATTTTATTAGTCCAAATAAACAGTACCTGCATTTTGCCCTCATCATCATATACATACATACACAAAAATTTCATACTCAAAAAATCTCTATTGAATTATTCTTTGATTCTTCCAAGTTATACATACACAAACTTTTGCCGGCTCTTACTCCGTCAACTCTTTGATTCAGTAATCTCTTTTTCTTTCATTTTCCTTTTTTAAGTTTGTATTTTTTCAGCACATGCGGATCTTGATTTAAATTGAGTTGTGTGTGTGTGTGTGTGTGAGTTCTGACTATTTTATATTTCTGCTTCACGTTTTTAACATTTATGCAATTCTCTTAATTACATGTAGGCATATGTGTTCTTTGTATCCTGCAAGTGTTTTCTTGTGATTTTGTGGAGAAATTAGTTAAGAAATTTAATTGGAATTAAAATTGGATTTAACCCTCCAGGTGGGATTTTCACTTTTTTTTTTTTTGTTTTAAATTACTTGCCATAAATGGTTATAGACTAATTATTAGTAGTTTTTTTTTTCCAGAAGGATTTGGAATAACTTTTGATAACTTTATGAAGCTCTTTGAATTGTTCTCGTGCTGTTTGATTGTGGGTATTTTTTATGTGTTTGTCTCTAACAGTAACTTCAATGCTAAAAAAAGAAGAAGGTGATTTTGACAAGTAAAGACATTTAGCTTCTTGTCTAAAGGTTTATTGAAAAGGGTTTATTCATCTTTTTTGTTTTTATGTTTTTTTTTCCTTTCAATTTGATGTGATAATTTATGTTTTGTTCTTGGTTTTATTCGGTTTAATACTTGATTTAGTATTCTGATGTAATAATTCATAAACTTGTGAAGGGTTTTTCTTTTTCATGTATATTATATATGCATTAATAATCCCAGGTGGATATGAATAATTAAAGGTTGTTTCTAGGGTTTAAGAGGAATAGGGGTACTCTGGTCTTATAGATTATGATATAGTATTTTTCTTAGATTGACAGAGAGTACTCATTACTGTTTCTGACACTAATGATTTTTTATCAGGAGTAAGAAACAACTTGATTGATTCTTTTTGGGTTCTCATGAATTTTTTTTCCCTTAATGAAAGGGTTGGTGAAATAAATGCTCCTTTTGCTTCTCCCTTGTTAAAACTCATGGTAGGCTTTTCTTTATGACAACGGTGGTGTTTGGGCTAGTTTGCACGCACATCGACTAATTCCTCCACCAACATAGGTATCGGGTAACTTTATCCTCATTGTAACTTATATACTGCACAACAAGCAGATGTGATTTACATTTTCTGCTTTGAGTTGTGCTATTAGTTTTCTTTTAGCCTTCTGAGAGAGTAGGGCAGATACTCAGGAAAATAAGTTTGTTATTTCTTGAAAACTAATTGATCAACTTGTACTTCAGAACTAGCAGGTACAAAGTTAGTTTTTGGTGGGTTAAATAATATAATGCTCCTCAGTCAGATTGGTCATCTGAATGCGTTGAAGAAAAAACATGTACAGGATATATTATATTTTATGTTGAAGAAGAACCATGCAGATATAGAATTCTTTTACTTTGTTTTCTAAGTATTTAGTTAGCTGCAATATTTGCATGAATTTTTTATTGGTCAGTGGTTGTTTATGAGTGTTATCTGGTGGTTTTCTTGAAATGCACTTTTGATGTATCAGTTTTACAATTGAAAACTGTTATTTATCGTGATGTGTGTTAGAATTAAATGGCATCTTTTTAAGTGTGAATTCGATTGTTTTGATATAAAGGATTAATGTAGCCAATTGAGGTGTTGTTTATCAGTTGATGATTGTCGGTCAAGTTTAGGATAAAATAAGGTTCAGTCCAATGTTGTTCCAATATCTTTGTAAACTTTGAATTAATCTTGCAGTATATTCACAATGTCCAGATCACAGTGTATTTTTCCGTTCTTTGTCCTCTGAAATATCATGGACTTGTTTGTTTGTGCAGATTCATGTGCAGTGTCCATACATAGAGATGAAGAAGTTCTTCTTTTTTCGAACATCATCTAATGATGTAAACAGCATCCCGTCACCACCATCGAAGGACAAATCATCAGACAACATCAGCAAATCAAAAAGCAAAAAGGAAGTTTCTTCTCCAAGTCTTAGAAGGAGCGTTTCATTGTCATCTGGATCCTTTTATGACAGTGGGTTAGGACACAGGAACTTCAGGGATCCGAGCAGATCTCCATGTAACAGTAAGAGAGTTCATCCTAAGAAATCAGGTCGTGATCCATGCCGGCAGTATGTATCTCATTTCCTGTAGCTGATTTTTCACACTTAAGCTGATGTTTCAATTTATTTGCTTCTCCAAACTAATGACACATATTTTCATTACTTTTGTCAGTGGTCGTACTCGTACTCCTGAGAGGCAGCCCCCAGAGAATTTCTCTCAGACATGTGATACAGAAAATGGTTATTTCAGAACACAGTATGATCCATCAGAGAGCTCTTCTTATTGCTCCAGTAATGTCTCTAGCAAAGTTTTAGATCGGTATATAGATGGAGAGCAAGAGCACGAAAAAAGTGTCTCAGCTAACCACTATCCTACGGAAGATCATATCGAGATTGGATACGCCAGCAGACAGCTGCCACCAAGAGTTCACCATACTGCTCATGCTTCGCCACCCGATTCCAGGAAGCAGAGACCAATATCTCAATCTTTCAGAGAAGCAAAAGCATCTAAACTATGTTTTACATCTGGAGAGATGGATGAGATTGGTTTTGAGCATGAGTCTCCGCGAAAACTAGCAAAGAAAGTGGTTGAGAGACTCTCTCAGTCTCGGTCGATGGCAAAAATAAATTCAGAAGATTTTGATGCTGACGGTCCAATTACTATTGAAGATATCTACAGTGGAAATTTAAGTAGATGTCCAAGTGTATGTTCTGATGGTGTTTCCCGGAAGAGTAGTCCTGCAAATGAGTCTAATGGTAGGACGTATGAGGAGATTCCAGTCCTGTGCGAGAGAAATCATTTGGGGATGGAAGACGATTCAGATTTAGTATTACTGAGAAAACTTAAGGAAGCTAAGGATCGTGCTGTGTTTCTCTCGGAAGAGCTTGAAGAGGGAAACTTTCTACACGGCAGAGGCCTTAGTGTTCCAATGCTGATTCAGACTATTAAAAGCTTGACAGAGGAGAAGGTACAAATGGCTTTTGAAGTTTCAAGCATTCTGCGGGATCAAGTTGCTGAAAGGGCTTCTGCTAAGGAAGAAACCAGACTACTAAAGGCAGAATTAGATTCACGGACACGAAGATTGGAGACAGAAAAGAATGAGTTACAATCAGCTCTGGAAAAGGAGTTGGATAGAAGATCAAGCGAGTGGTCTCTAAAACTTGAGAAATACCAAGTTGGAGAACATAAACTCCGTGAAAGGGTGAGGGAGATTGCAGAGCAGAATGTGTCTCTACAAAGGGAAGTCTCTTCACTTAATGAGAAGGAAGTTGATAATAGAAGCAAGATATCATTTTCAGAAAAACAACTTGAAGAATTGACTAAAAGAGTAGAGGAAGTGTCAAAGGAGAATCAAAATTTACAGCAGCAGCTTTCTCAGTTACAAGAGGAATACCGAGTAGCTCAAGACGATCGAGATTATGTCCGCGAAATCTATGAGGAAAAGGTTAACGAATGCGAGGACCTGAACAGATCTATTGCTAGATTGCAAAGGACTTGCAATGAACAAGAGAAGACAATCGATGTTCTACGAGGATTTTGTGAGGATGTTGGCAAGAAGAGTCCAGCAAACTACGACAACCAGTTGGAGAAGTTGCAAGTAGAGCAAATAAGATTGGTAGGTGTAGAGCGTGCTCTAAGGAAGGAGGTGGAGTCTTTTAGGCTTCAAATTGATTCTCTACGCCATGAAAACATTTGCTTATTGAATCGTTTAAGAGGCAATGGAAAGGAGGGTGGGTTCTCAACATTTAGGCTTGATCAGGAATTATGCAATCGAGTTTGCTGCTTGCAAAATCAGGGGCTCAATTTGCTTAGGGAGAGCAGCCAGCTTTGTGGAAAGCTAATGGAGTACACAAAAGCGAATGTCAGACAAAGTGGTGGGGGAATTGACGGTCAATTTTTAATTGAAAGCAATGCAAAAATCCAGGGTCTTAAGAGGGGAATTGAGACTTTGACTAGCGGTTTGCAGACAGTGTCATCTGTGATAAATGAAAAGTCCAACCCAGTGCATTCAGATTCTAAGCCTTCTGTAAGTTGGTGCTATTATTTCGCAAGCTGCTAATCATGCTCATGTGTTGTTGATTAATCTTGCTAGCTCTTTGTTTGGTTTTGTTTTAGGAAGTGAAGCAATTAGAGCTCAAATCAGAGACTTTGCTGACAACCGTGTTAAGGGAAAAGCTTTATTCCAAAGAGATGGATATAGAGCAACTTCAGGCTGATCTGGCAGCAGCAGTTAGAGGTAAAGACATCCTCAAATTTGAAGTGCAAAATGCGCTGGATACTCTTTCTTGTGCCAAACACAAGATGAAAGATCTCGAGCTTCAGGTAAGCAGGCAGTATAAAGATCTTGTAGCAAAGGGATTTTTTTTTCCTGTTTTCAGCTTCGGATTGCTTAGGAGATTTTGTTTGCATGTTACTTTCTCTGCATTAGCTTTCTACTTGTTCATCTTTGTTCTATCTAAAATTCAGGGTTTTCTTGGTGGAATTGCATGCATGAGTTACTGGCATGTGAATATATCCGCTGATTCCATTGTGGTTATTCTTGATTTTTTCTCTTCTTTTTTATTTTTTATGGTTGATTCTGGTAGATGATAAAGAAGGATGAGAATTTGAATCAGCTCCAAAATGAATTGCAAGAATGTATGAAGGAACTTAGCGTCGTGAAGGAGATACTACCAAAAGTATCTCAGGAGAGAGATGCAATGTGGGAGGAAGTTAAGAACTGTAGTGAGAAGAACATGTTGTTGAACTCTGAGATCAGCATGTTGAAAAAGAAGGTAGAGGCTCTCGACGAAGACATTCTTATGAAAGAGGGTGAAATCACAATCTTGAAGGACTCGATGAGCAAACCTTTCGATCTTCTTGCAAGTCATGATTCTAGTAGAGAATTTCTGTTTGAGTGATTGATGGCCAAATAAAGGATTTTGTTCATTAACTAGTGTTCATACTTCTCGTATACTTTCTGGTTTTACTCCCTTTCCCTTTTTTGTTGGATACTTGTTAAATAGAAAGTTTGCTTCCCCCCCTTTTGAATCCTCAATTCAATTGTAAACATTTCTTTGACTTGTGAATCTGTGTTCAAGACAATGAACTGTATTTTTCTTTTGTTTACCTTTTTTTTGGTGTTGTAAAGTATTGGCTGCCTTTTTCTGGAATAATAGTTGGCAAAGGACCATAGGAACATTAGATTGTTTATACCTCTTGCTGTTGAAGCTCCTAAGTCCAATCTCCATGGAGAGTAAGGAAGCAAATAAACAATGGAATCCAATCTCCATGGAGAGTAAGGAAGCAAATAAACAATGGAAAGAAACTGTGAAATGCTCCTTTGCACGTGTATGACGAGTCATATAGTACACGGTTTTGTGTTGGTTAAAGGTTATTGTTTCGGAGATCCATAGAAAGTGTTAAGATGCAAAATATATTTATATCTTTTTGAATCTGCCTTTTAGAGGTAGGGGTAAAGGATAAGGTCAGCGTACACACTACGCTTCCCAGTTTTTTTGTTGTTGTTGTTTTATCTTTTTGAATCCGTAGAAGCGTAGACAATGGACATTAGATAAACCTGCTTAACTATTAAGAAATCCAAAATAATAAAAAGCCGAAAATCTATAAAAGCACTGGTAATCTCCATCAATCCAGGAAATTCACGTGATCTGCAACAATATATCTTCAAAATTTTGTAGTATTAGTCTTCACAACTTAAGTACCAGCTGGCTGAGATCTTTTTAGCAAATGTTTATCAGGTACCAAATTTCCATTAATATATTTATAGTATTGACGCATATTTGATTGATTGATTTAAATGTAGACCACTTCGGCGGATTTTTGGTGACCACTTAACCATGCACTTCCTCGTTACGTAGTAAACGCATTTGCTTGATGTAGATTTGCTTAGATTATGATACAAGTGAAAGAACGCTAAAATTTTCTTTACAGAGGTGCAGAAAGGAAAAATAAATTACTAATTAATAAAAGTGCTTTGACCCATTTTGGGGCCACATTTTTATATCGTTGCTAATAAGGTGCTGTTTGAGATGCTGAATTTCTCCTCTATCTCCCGATGTTATGGTTGATATAACTTGGAAACAAGCGCCGCCACAGCTAGTGGGATACAGCGGTTACCCAATGAGATATAGTCGAAATACATGCAAGCTGGCTCAGACACCACCATTATGAAAATAAAATAAATTAAATATTCATATTTTACTCATGTTATAGTCAAACCAACGGGCCATTTTGGCTGGAGCTTTTGTCAAAATTAGGTTTATGAAATGTATAAATTATAACTTCGACAAATGTTAATTCGCACAGTTTAAAATGCTTTTGAACATATCACTTTGATAAGTGGGGGGTTTTCTTTCTTTTCCCCTCCAAACAAAATAACAAAAGAGACTTTATGACCCTATCATACATGCTCAGTTTCTCCATAGTACTAGCTTTGCAAGTATATTTCCTTTTCCCCTCGAGTTCGTATTAGAAGCACAAGATCTAGGATCAGCACTGCAATAGTTGTAATGTCCCGCCAGCATGAATATAAATGAAAAGGAAGGATAACTTAAATTCATAATAGAGACATGAAAAACTTCAGCATTAGTAGCTGCTACTGATAGACAAGGGATATTATGTCTAATGTACATGTTTATATGTTGAGAATTACATGACCTGTGCTACCTGTAAGCAGCTTTCAGCGGCAACTATAAAAGGACATAGCCACCAACTTATGGATGCTGATTCCAGAATTCAGAAGGCTTGCGATGCTGAAAAAGGAAACGATTCAAAGCTATGTGAAAGGAAGAATAACGAATTACTCAAATGTTTAAAAGACAAAATATGAGTTGTGGTAGACATGCACAAATAAAGATGAAAACGGAAACCTCCAAATTGAAGAATTGAAGTTAATGAAGCTTATTAGCATCCATTGAAAGAAATTACAGTATAAAGAACAAAGCAACACAGATATATTGCAAAAGAAGAAAACACCTTGTATATCTGCAAATGGATGAAAACAAATATCATCCATGATATGCAGTAGCTGACTTTTCTTACCTTAGACACTGGCATCTTTGCTCGGACTGAATCTATGAATGAGAAGTCAATATCTGCAACCGTAATACCTGTTGACGACCGATCTGAAGCAGAAACAATATGAATTTGTCAATGTAGTACACTTGATTCTCTGACTGTTGTGAAGAAGATGGATGTGACAGCTTAGTGTTTATATCACCAAGAAAAGAAAAAGGAATTTTCCTTTTCAAAATACCAAGGTGGAATGTTGGAGATAAAGTCAAACTTTGAGAATTCTATTCAACAAAAAGAACTTGGTAATCTAACTCCAGGGCATTTTCCATTCGTCATTCCTCATATAAGATCGTTGCAAATATATCCGGGGGTTCAATTATGCACTCCATTTTTCAGCCAAAAAAGGCAGTCGCCATCAGTGTTATGCGTAGTAGCTTCATATGTGATGCTCAGAGAAATTATCCATCAATGTTGTTAAACTAAGCAAACCTTCCACACACCATATTTTGCTATGAAGCAAAAAACTTAATGAGGTTCCTCGTCTTTCCATTAAACTTCCAGAACTTGTAACCATAGGCACTAAAAGCTTCACATTAAAAAGACAAAAGAGAAGATAGACTTCGAAGAGAAGGGCGGGGGGATAAGACGAAGAAATACAAAGAAGAATAAGTTTCAAAATTACAAGCCATTAAGAAAAAAAAAGTTTCAAAATTAGATGTTACAGGTGTTATTCCTATAACACAGATAACAATGTTAACAAGACAAAGTGTTGAAGCCAAAACCATCAGCAAAACTTGATAATAAGTTAACTTTCCCTTTTGCTCTCAAAGCGCCAGTCTCTTGCTCGTGGGATAAAATCAGTGTCGATATATTAAGCAGAACAAAGAATTACAAGAAAGAGTACCTAAATAGTAAATGGATTAAATGTTACCTGACAGCCGACCAACTATTGTTCCCCATGGATCAATTATTAAAGTATCCCCATAGCTTTCCCTTTTTTCATTATGCTTCCCTGCTTGAGCAGCAGCTATGACCTGTTAAGATGTTAATCATAACTATTCACAATGGATACAAAGCAAAGTAGGCAAAAAAAATTATCAAAAGAAGATTAATAACAAATAAGAATTAACTTCAAGGGAACCATTAGGGAAGAAGGTTATGAACGTCATAAATCAAAGAAATATCGCTTTTGGAATATCTGATAATTTAGCTACATCTAATGCATCACTGTCATCCCATCCGAAAGAGCTTAACCTCTTTACTACAACCATATCCCTAAAATTGATGGCAAATAAACTTCCATCTTCTTAGGAAGGACAAACAACACCAATAAATGCAGAAAACAGCTAACGCAAATTTTAGTAAAGTGACAGTTCCTGCATTTTTTGCACATAATTCACTATTCAAGCTAATACAAACCTCAGACCACGCAAAATCCCATCATTTTGATGTGCTTTAGCTTTTCTAAATGAAAATTACAATGTTCAAGCTCTAGGAAGTTGTGCTTGCATGAAATGAGTGACTATCTTTCCAACTGAACAAGACAAAAACTTGCTGAATTTCAAAAATTTAAGATCTGAAAATGGTACACTTCAAAGGTGACTAAAATAAGCTCCTAACACTTAGTGCCACATAGATAGTGACGAAAATTGGAAGTTCAGAGCCCCCCCCCCCATCTAAATGATAATGGGAGCATTGCTTCTGACAATCTCCCCGTCTTCCTGCTTAAAAAAATGAAGAAGAGAAAACAGAACTGCTTCTGACAAAACAGGCGTCCAGAATTCCTCTTTTCACAAAATTTTACAAATTAAATGTTCCCCTTTAAGTCTTTAACAGAGAGCCAAAGTAGGGCCACTGAAAATCCTGCAGTCTGCCATAGAAGCAGGATTTAAACTAGCTGTCCATCAACATGAAACAGGTTAGATCATCATCAGACATATCAATGTTAAGCATATCAGTTCTCTTTTAATAAGTAAGTGTCTGTTGTTCATCAGAATCAGCACCAAGTGAGTGCTGTGGGGTGATTAGCTACAAAACAAAAGCTACGTCCATTTCTGCACTAAAGTTTAGCACTTATCAAACATTATAGGATTAGTCAGAGAATTCCTAAGCACTACCCGCATCATCAGAGAAGAAATGAATGGTAGAGATAGAAATTTAGAGATGAGAACTAGAGACTCTTTTATCACGAAGCAGTGTAATTGAAATACCAACTAGTCTACAACCAAAGTAGGACAAAAGAAGAAAAGGGGATTTATAAGGCAATAGTTAATTGATTTTGTGGGATTTAAGTCCTAAATTACCAAAGTAGTATACACCAAGTTGAGAGCCTACACCAAAATATTGTTCTACAAATATGAGAGCTTTTTTCTTTGGATAACCGAGAAATCCACTATTTCCAGCTTCAAAATGTGGTTGTTGATGGGCTCGCCCCTCTACCATTCTCTATTTAAATACCAGAATCGATTCACCATCCAAAATTCGAACTCGTGAAACGCGTTTGCTACACATCCACACTTGTACAACTTTGACCGTTGAACCAAACCCTGGAGTCCTAGATATATGAAATTTATACGAACAAGACCTCATGGCACCAAATACGGACTACAAACAAAAACTAGCCTCTATATACAAAATCTTTTTTCAAAAAAAACCAGGCATATGTCTATACAAAGTCATTTTCTGACCCCTAAAATGCTCTCCTTTCCTTAAAAGTATCCACATAAGAGCCAAAGGAGTTACATACATACACCTCGAATTTTTTTCCTTCTCCCTAAAGCCCAACCGAACATCACATCGACACTGCACATTGTATCTTGAACAGCACGTCTACCATAGTCGACCTGCAACCTCACAATTTATTAATAGGGGATCCATGTCTCCCCGGAATGTTTGCACATATAGAACTAGCTGATGTATGTTATCTTACTTCTCAAATTTTCAGCTATAAGAATGTGCCCCCTTGCATCCAACGAATTAAAAACACAATGAAGAAACAAAGCACCCTTGAAATTGCTCCACTGAATATTAGACTCCTTTCTATGATTACTTTAATCTTTAACCAAGAAATTTCTAACTAACGCTCTCATGCGAAATGTTAAAATTGAAAGTCAAAGCATTATTCTTTGGACAACTTTAACATTGTCCACCAATTCATGAAATCAAAGTAGCATCTAAAGTCTGCCTGTTCCCAACAAATCACTTTGGCTCAGAGATTGTCCCCATTTAAAACAGTACCTGATCCTACAAAGGAGACTATGGACAAAATTTTGTAAACAGATTCGGCTTCTAGTATTGTTTAAGAGGCACTTCACACGTTCATCCAAACTTTCTTTTGATGCTTTGTGAATTCTGGAGGATATTTGCAAAAATTTGAGAAGAAAAGGAACTGATTGATCATGATACTCTTATCAGGAACCACAATTTAGTTGGAATAACCAGCAAAAAGGATGTTAAAATCGCCATTCCAAGAAGATTGTCTGGTTGCACATAATGAGACAACAAATTGTTTGATTCCATGAATTTTAAGATTGTAACTAAATATTGGCAGTTCCAATTCAGGGAAACATCATGAACAACCAAATGGTGTTAAAGCGAAAAGGTCAGATTCGAAAGAAAACGGATAATGGGTTAATGGCCATACATAACACTGTGTTTCAATTGCACGAGCGCGAAGAAGAATCTCCCAATGTGCCTGACCAGTCACTGTTGTAAAAGCAGCAGGCACTAACAAAACCTGAAACCATATGGAACTTTTTTCACTTACAATTTGCTTTTGGAGAAAGAGAAACAAGAGCGGAACCCGTAATACCTGTGCATCATGATTGAACCTCAGTTGTTGATACACCTCAGGGAATCTTAAATCGTAACAAACAGTGAGACCCAGACGGCCGAACGGGCTGTCCACCACAACAATATCCTTTCCTATGAAGATTAGTCAGTAGGAATTGATAAGGAAAAAGAATTTAATGTGCCGACTATTAAATTCTAAGACATGATTAATTAGAAGAAAGGACTAATGGAATGTACCAGTGCCAAGCAACTTTTAAGACAAGGAAAACGCTACAATATAAATTTAAGAAGAAAGTCCATGTTTCAATTTGGACCACCGATACTGACCTTTCAAAAGTTTCTGCTAACCCTAATGGTAAAAATTGCACATCATTTTGTTCCATATGGTTCAATAAAACCCAATAAGAGCAGCTACTACTCAGAAATTTTTTCTCATACAAGGAAACAATTTTCAAGAAGCTAAGTCCAGTCATTGTCTAAGGGAAACAAATGTTAGCACGGTCATATTGCATTTCCTACCAGCTTCAGTGAAACTGCTCTCTTTATAAACTGCACCTCCAGGAACATCTACATCAAATCTACAAATACAGCACAAACCACAATCAGCTTTCCAGGTTAGATCAAGGAGCAGCAAGGGGTCATGTCACATTCAGATTGTTTCACACTGACTCGTATATCGAAATTTGGCAAACAAAACTAACACCATAGGAATTAATATATTTTCATCGCCTTGCAGAGCCCTTCATGGGTCATTAAATTCAATCTTTTTTTTAAATAGTTAAATGCTTAGCAACAGAAAAGTTATTTCCGTGTGACCTACAGGTCACAGGTTCGAGCCATGGAAGCAACCACTAATGCTTGCATTAGGGTGGGCTGTCTACATCACACCCTTGAGGTGCGGCCCTTACCCAGACCCTGGGTGAATGCCAAATGCTTTGTTCACCAAGCTGCCCTTTTTTTGTTAAATGCTTAGCAAATTTATCCATCAAATTTGTTTATCATCCCTTGTCTCACGATTACCAAACAAAAGCTTTTTTTTGGTAACAACTGTGAATATTACCATTCCAACCAAAAAAAATAAATTTTACAACCTATGAGCCTCTAGTGTCTGAAACAAAAGCAGACACTAGATCTCAATATCAGAATCTATTTACATATTCTCTGAAGCAATTCTTTGCATTTTCTATCTCTTCTTCCCTTATACACTATCTCCAGTTCTCCACTCTATCTAGTATCTCTTTCCTAATTTTATCATTTACAAGGTCTATGCTCACATTTACTTTCCTGAATATTTTCCAATTCCTTGCCTGCCATGTATAATACAGCATGGCTCCCCATACAGCAACTATTATCTCTTTCTGCACTTGGCTCCATCTTCTTCTTTGGATCCATTTGATCACCCTATTTGCTTCATTATTTTGGATTTTGATACCCAGCCAGTTACTCAACTTTTCTCTGCGGCCTGTTATCCATTTGCATTGTCCAAAAAGGTGACTTTGAGATTCCACCTGATCCTGCTCACATAAGCAACATATGTGATCTTCTACCTTTAGCTGCAATCTTTGCATTCTTTCTTTGGTTAGCATTTTGTTTTGACATGCCAACCATGTCATAAATCTCTGTTTAGGAAGCATTATTTTACTCCATATTAGCCTTACTTCCCTAGTCTTAGGCAGAGCCCCCAACATATGCTGATAACTCTTAGACATAGAATATTCTCCTGATTTTGACAGCATGTATTTGTCACCTTGATACCATCCTGCCATTTGCAACTTGAGGGTGTTCAATTTCTTCCAATACCAGCTACAATCTGCTGGTGGTTGATGATCCCATATATTTGTCCTATCCTTTATGTAGATACTGTTAACCCATTTGACCCATAGAGTGTCTTTTTTCCTAGCTAATTGCCATAGTAGTTTACCTACTGCAGAAATGTTCCATTTACAACAACTTTTGATGTTTAGCCTTCCATTCTGCTTGGGAATACAGACTTTATCCCAGGCTACTAGGTTGACCTTCCTTTTGTCTTCAGTGGCTCTCCACAAGAAGTCTTTGCATTTCTTGTCCACAAGCTTTACCACACTTTGAGGCAGGATAAACACAACACTCCAGAAGTTGTATATAGAAAATAGAACAGCCATTATTATTTGCAATCTCCCAGCATATGACAGTTGCCTTGTGTAAGCTGTGATTTTACTTGTGATCTTGTCTACTAGCTGCTTGCAATCTATCTTATTCCACTTCCTTGATGTAAGAGGAAAGCCTAGGTACCTTATAGGAAATGTCCCTAGTGTGAATCCAGTAATCTTCAACATATTCTGCCTTGTCTCCTCATCCACCCCCACTACAAATATGCTAGATTTGTCTATGTTTGCTTCCAACCTTGTGGCATCACCGAAATGTTGTAGTACCTCCATTACTCTAGCTATGGATTTCACATTTCCTTTGCAGAAAATCATCAAATCATCTGCAAATACTAAGTGAGTTAACTTTGTCTCCTTACACATGGGGTGGTATCTGAAGTCAGGGAGTTCGCTCATCTTTCCAAGGACCCTTGACACGTACTCCATCACTAGAACAAATAGCAGGGGTGAGACAGGATCCCCTTGCCTAAGCCCCCTCCTGCCTTCAAAGTAGCCATGGCTTTCACCATTAATTCTTATAGAGAATTTGGTTGTGGTCACACAAGTCATCACCAGTTTAGTGAATGATTCTGGAAATCCAAATCCTTTCAGAGCTTCCTCAATGAAATCCCAGTTGATCATATCATATGCCTTCCTCAAATCAATTTTCATAAGGCACCTAGGAGTTGTCTTCTTATTATAGTGTCTCAGTAAATCATGGCATATAAGAACATTATGAATCAGTGATCTACTTCTAAAAAAGTTGCTTGGTTCTCAACTACTAGAATTGATACAACTCTCTTAAGCCTCTTACACAGCATCTTAGAAATGCATTTATAGATGACATTGCAGCAAGAAATTGACCTGAATTGACTTGCAAACTCTGGGGACTGGGACTTTGGGGATCAAGGATATTACTGTTGAGTTGACCTGCCTTAACAGTTTTCCATTCTCCATGAATTCCAAAATTGCAGTAGTCACATCCTTACCAATGATACTCCAAGCTTCCCTGTAAAAACCACTGCCATAACCATCTGGTCCTGGGCTTTTATTCACATCTATACTGAACATAGCCTGTTTCACTTCCTTGGCTGTGTAAGGTTGAATGAGTTCTATCTGCTGTGTAGCATTCAATGTAGAGCCATTCTTCAGAAAGCTATGAAATGCTTTTGCTCTTCTTCTTCCTTCCCTGCCTAGCATAATTTCATAGTAGTCCACCAGAACATTTGCAATACTTTATCTGTTGCTAGTTCCCCATGTTGATCCTTGATCTGTGTAATGGCTTGTTGGAGTCTTTTGTGTCTGATTACTGAGCAAAAATATCTGGTGTTATCATCTCCTAGCTTAATCCAGCTTGCTTTGCTCCTCTATAGTAGAAACATTTCAGCTAGATAAGATGATTTCCTGAATTTCTGATACATGGCTATCTCCTGTTCTTGTAAAGCTTTATTTGAGGGGTCAGAATGCAGTCTGTTCTGAGCTTGGTTTAAAGCTGCCCTATCTTCCTCTGCCTCTGTTAGTATATTCCTGAAGTGCTGGTTATTGAGCTTCTCCAGTGCCTTCTTTAACAACTTCAATTTCTTTACAAATTGGAACATACTATTTCCTGCTACTTGTTGTTGCCAACCTTGTGTCACAACCTCTTTAAACTGAGAATGTAGAGCCTACACATTACAGTATTTGAAAGCTTTAGCCCTCTTCCCCCTCCTGTATCTTTACTTATTTTCAATGGACAGTGATCACTTATTCCTTCCACTAAATATATTGCCTGAACCATTGGCATATAATCCAGCCATTCTCTATTAACAAAAGCCCAGTCAATTTTTGAAAAGACTCTATTATCACCGTGTTTGCCATTCCATGTGTATCTACAACCCCCACAAGGTAATTCCATAAGTTCACAAGAGTCAATACACTCTTGGAAATCCACCACGTCACCCATAGTAAATGGGTTTCCTCCTATTCTATCATCTGCTAGCAAGACAGAGTTAAAATCTCCTGTTACCAACCATGGTTGCTTAATTCCACCCCTCATACTTTCTAAATGGTGCCATAAACTTCTTCTTTCTTCCCTTATATTAAAAGCATACACAACTGTCATATAGAATTCCTTTTGCACCACAACATCCGAAACCAGGCATGTCATACTTTGGGCAGTACCACTTATGTATTTGACTTGATAGTGATCAGGTCTCCATGCTATAACTACTCGACCATTATAATGTTGATCCAGATTTGTAATGTACTTTTATCCTCCAAACATATTATTTATTACTTTCTCCATATTTCCAGTTTTCACCTTAGTTTCAAGCAAGTTTACTAATCCTATATTTTCATTAGTGCATAGGAGTTTTACCTCCTTTTATTTGTTAGGAGCATTTAAGCCCCTAACATTCCAGCTTAGCATGCTATACATGGCCTTTTGGCGATAGGACAGTGCCTCCCCCATTTGAAACTTCTCTGCTTTGTGATTGATTACTTGTGCTGCTCTTACTTAGGACACTGAATGTGTTGTGTCCTGCTAAACACTGTTGTATTCTTTTCTTGGAAGACTTCCTTGTGTTATGAGGTGTCACCCATCCTTCTGCATTCATCTTCCCCCCTATAGTTTTTGGTGGCTCCTTCTCCTCTACTGTCTTTATGATTTCACCTCTTGTAACTGTTTCTGCTTTGTTCTCTTCCTTCTCTTTGTTTGTGTCTTTTCCTTCTGGCTCAACATTTTGTTGCTTTGGCAGAACTTCTTGCTTCTTCCTTCTATATTCTTCCTCTAAGTGACCATACTTGTGACAATGTTTACATAGAACTGGCTTCCAATCATATTGGATACTCTGTTCAATCAGAACCCCTTTTTCATTTCTGAATCTCACCTTATCAGTCAGATGAGAATCCACAGCTACCTCAATAAGGAGCCTAGCAAAGTTTAGACCTATCTTATTCTCTGTGTTCTTGTCCACCACAAGAGGTTTGCCAATCATGCTTCCTAACTTGCTAAGCCCTTTAGAGCCCTAATACTTGAAATCCAATCCAGGTAATTTCACCCAAATTGGGACAGTGTTGAGTTCCTCCCTGATAAACTCCATATCCTTATCCTTGACAATAAGAGGTTTATTGTCAAAATGATATATCCCACCCTGTAGTACCTCATCTTTCCCAATCACATTGTCAAACCTTACCATAACTATCCCATTTTTCAGCATTGAGACTCTGTTAATGCCAAGTTTGCCCCACTGTCTTTGTATGTAGCTGTTAAGCACATTGAAAGGGGGGGGTGCCCCCAGCACATAGCAAACAATGGTATTCTTCCAGAAATCAATTTCAGAAGCAATATCCTCCAACTCGATCTCACAAATTGCTGTTTCTCCCTGCTTACTTGGATTCACATACTCCAATTTGAAACTAGCATTTGCAACTTTTGTGATATCAAAGTTTTCCCAAATTGATTTTTTAGCCCTAGTTTCTTCTTCTTGTTTAGCTTCATCTGCCCATGATCTCCTGCCCTTCCCAGATTGTTGTATTCCTTCCTCCCATTCCTGCACCGCTGTTTTCCATTTTTCCCCCAACTTCATTTTCCCCCACCATTACTGTTCCATTGGAGTTTGCCATTACTGTACCATTGGAGATTGCTTCAATTGCTGAATCTAACTCCAATTGTGATGGTAATTCAATCCTGCATGTCACATCTTGTTGATTAATCCTGCATGTCACGTCTTGTTGATTTTCTTCCTTCTCCTTGGCTCGAATTTGCTCAATTTCACCTTCCTTGGTCACCATTTTTAGGTTTCGATTGTTACTGCAATTCCCCATTACTTCCTGATCTACTTGATTTTCTCTCTTCTTCATCGGATTTGTAGCTTGTCTACATGATTCTCTTGCTTCGATCATCTTCTGAGTAGGAATCTGAGTCCTCTTCCCCATGGATGCGCACGTTTAGCTAACATACGCCGAGGGAGAAACGGAGTTCTAGATCCAAAACGAAAGTTTTTCCTATAAATATTTCTGTCAGTAAGTTTGTCCTCTAAACAATTAGTCAAAAGTTTTACATAAACACAAATACTTCAATAACTCAACATTTAGAAAATGATGCTATAATGCATTCATTTATCAAGAACTTCATATTTCTAAAATAAATTACCATTATATCTGCTGCTTTTAATAGAGTAGTAAATTGTTCAACGCCCACAGAATATGACACAAGAGATGTAGCTCTTTAATGTGTTGTAAGGTTGTGCAGATACTAAGCCGACTCTAATTGTCCTGCATTATGTCGTAAATTGGCAGACCTGTTCTAACAAAACCCATTAATTCTCTGTCACTCATATTATGCTCACATGGGATGTCTAACATTATTTCTTGTATTACCACCTCTAACCCATGGTAATGACTAATGATCAAAACAGAAGCACAATATTGTTTCATTACCAACAGTATGAAAGTGTCGAATAACTTAAGTATGATAACCTTAGTCTAACGTCTAACAAAGGTAAGTTTAAAAGTCTTACAGATGCATCTTGCTGTACGTGCTCCTAATATTTCCATTATCATCAATGAGAACATGAGTGTTGCGCAAGTGTGCATCATCACTCCCTTTTTCTTGGAATCCTCCTAGCGACAACCAAATATTTGATTCCCTGCCAGTATTGGCAGAAAAGATGTCATTTGACAGAATCCACTAACACTCGTTTCAAGTTCAGGAATCACCCACTAGCTATCATGGAGAGAGAGAGAGATATTGTTAGAGTAGACCAGTATGTTTGGTCACATAGTCATTTAGCATTGAAAAATATATAATGAGATAATGTGCATTAGATGGAGAGAAAACCAACTTCTCTCTCATGGTCACACCTTGCAAGAGAACAATAGCCTTTCATACTAGGTCCATCTAGGGTCTCAGCAATTTTAAGACTCTCTCCCTGTAGGTCTCCCACAAAGGAGAAATTTTCAGGAAAACATAGCAGTTTAGCCCCTGCCGAAGCTGCTTCCTGGAATAGAAGATATGATATAGCAAAATATTGTGCAAGATATCAGTATCAATCAACGGTAAGTATAGTAAACAACATTTCAGAATGAAAGAGCACGTGAACCTCTTTCTACCTTTCGGGGAGAGGATTTGGGTTTGGGGGGGGGGGGCAGATATGTTGGTCACTCATGATAGCTTGCACAATTCGAAATATTATCAAAAGTAAATAAGAGTTAATTATTCTTTAAGTTTTTTTCACTTTTAGTAACGGCAAGATATATTTCTGCAACCGCCATAATTGTTAGGAGCTGACAAAGATATTGTTCACATAAAACAGTCCGTCTTGGGTCATGTGAGAAACTTTATTTTCTACAAAAGTTAGTGCCAACTAAATGACTCGAGTGGATGAAGCAATGTTGTCAAAGGCTCATTTGAGGCGTGCTTAAGCCCTGAAGCTCAAAAAAGCTCCGGGTATGCGCTTCGCCTCACTTAGGCTGCGCTTTAGTGCAGGCAAGGCACTAAAGCCCACACCTCATTGCTAGTAAGTTCTATCTTGAATAGAGTGGTACAAAATAACAAATATAATTGGCTAAAAGATATTAATAATTTTTAAGGAAATCATTATAAATGAACTTGTTAGTTGTTGCATTACATATATATTTTATTTTTTTCTTCATTGCGCCCTTTTAACTAAAGCCCACACTTTAATTGCGCTTTGCGCTTAAAGCCCTTATAGACCTGGAGCGCTTTTTAACGCTTTTCGCCTATGACAACACTGGGTTGAAGTTTTCAAGTGTTGGGAACACATGAATATATGAAGGAACAACTTTAAATTTCAAGAAACTATAGTTCTTAAGCTGGAAAAATGGCTATATTCAATGCATTAGTGTTCTTTATATTCCTTATTTTGTCATTGTGAAAGCATGATGCAGTAGCACCAGCATGTCCAGCGCACACAAACCCAGATAAAAAGTTGGATGTAAATGCTTGAGAAGTCTGTGATGTGTCTAAATAAGAACTTGGGTCCTTCCATGTTCTCCTCCTCCTGCTCCAAAGGTTTTCCTGTTTTACTACTTTCAGCCAATACTCACAACAATTGACCAGCCTTTTCTGGACAACCCAATGGCCATTCCTTTATGGATTTCTTTTGTGCGAAAAAAAGAGAGGCAGAAATCCGCTTTTTTTTTATATTTTCAAATAGCTGATCCCAAATGATTTGAGATTGAAGCATAATTGATTGATTGACTGACTAGCGTGTAATTGTGATTCATGAACCATGAGTAGCTCAGGGAGGAGGAAAGTTGCTCCTAAAATATCACTAGTCTTATAAGAATTAAACAAGAAAAAAAGTCATTCATAGTTGAACAACATTGCCAATTCATTTTGCTCCTAAACCTAATTCTAACAAAGTTTTGCAACTTATGGATATAAATCAAACCAAAAATTAGCTCAATCAAGCTCCTGAAAATCCAGCTTCACGAAAATCATACTGCAAATCCTAGGATTGAATACGTCTATAGCAACAACACAATAACTACGCCTCAGTCCCAAACAAGTCGTATGAATCCTCACTCCATTTAAACTCATCTCGTGCTAGGATTGAATATGTCTCTCAGTGAAAAATTGCTCTTGAACACCACTAGCCTTATAAGAATGAACTATTAGTAAAGTCAACCATCGTTGACCAAATATCACTAGCCTTATCAGAATGAACTATGAATAAAGTCAACCATCGTTGACCAACAACGACCAAATTTTTCATTCTATGTGAGCTACTTCTAACAAACTTTAGCAACATCTTAACTGAACCTTTCCTGAGTTAGAAATTAAATTAAAATTTAAAATTAGCTCAAATTTCAGCTCCTCCAAATCCAGCTTCAATTATGATGACGTGTCAATGATCAATGTAAAATACAAAATTCTCTACTCGTTTTAGCAAACTAATCCTGTAAATATACGTAATAATACTTGGCATGTGTACATAAATATCAAATTAGAATGCAAAAAAAGAATGTATGAGCACCAAGTACATACCTTAATGAGGCGAGAGCAAGTAGCGAAGTTAACGGCGAGATTATTAACGGACGTCATCTGAGCAGCGGCGACTCTGACGGAGTTGGCCATGGCTATGGATTTTCCGGCAGATGCCACTGTGAAGTTGTAACGGGTGCTTAATTGTATATTCAGACAGAAATTCATTGACGTGAGCTTGGGTATTGTAAATTATAAAGTTTTATAGTAAAAGGCTAAATATAACCCTCTACTTTCATATATTATTTGCATATACATAGTATTCTATTGAGCTATTGGTTTATATATAACACTATTGTCATACTTTAAAATAAAAATAACCCTATTTTTGGATGGAGTGCCACATGTCAGCACCATATTAAAATGACCCATTTTTCTTTTTTTTACCCGGCCCATTTTAAAAACCCCCACAACCCGGGTCCTATTTTCATTTTATTCCAGTTCTTTTTTAAATTTCAGCTTTTAAAAAACGAAAATATTATGTTAAAAAACAAAAAATATTTTTTTTTGTTTTTCCAAAAAAAAAATTCTAGTTTTTACATAAGTAAAATTCTTTAAAAAAATGAAAAAAAATATTTTTCAAAAATAAAAATATTTTGTTGAAAATCATTTTTTCAGTTTTTTAAAAACGAATTTTTTTCTATTTTTACAAAAAAAGTTCAGTTTATAAAAAATTGTTTTTTCAGTTTTTACAAAAAGAAATTTTTAAAAAAAACTGAAAAAAATAACATTTTTCAAAAAAGAAAATATTTTGTTGAAAATAATTTTTTCAGTTTTTAAAAAACGAAAATATTTTATAAAAAACTGAAAAAAACAAATTTGTAAAAACAGGAAAAAAAAATATTTTTTGTTTTCCAACAAAATATTTTCGTTTTTGAAAAATAATATTTGTTTTAGTTTTCTTAAAGATTTTCTTTTCGTAAAAACTGAAAAAAAATAAATTTGTATAAACTGAACTTTTTTTGTAAAAACAGAAAAAAAAAATCTTTTTTTAAAAACTGAAAAAATTATTTTCAACAAAATATTTTCGTTTTTGAAAAATATTTTTTTTCATTTTTTAAAAGAATTTTGTTATGTAAAAATTGGAAAAACAAATTTGTAAAAACAAAAACAAAAAAATATTTTTTGCTTTTTAACATAATATTTTTGTTTTTTAAAAACTAAATTTTAAAAAAAAAATGGAAAAAAATGAAAATAGGACCCGGGTTGTGGGTTTTTTAAAAACGGGTCGAGTAAAAAAAAAAGAAATGGATCATAATTTTTGTTTCAAAGTATGATAATAGGGGTATAGATAAATCAATAGTATGATAATAGGGGTATAGATAAACCAATAGTATGACGGTAGGGGTATGGATAGTCCAATAGTATAACGAAGGATACATGTAAATAATATTTGAAAGTAGAGGGGTATATTTAGCCCTTTTCCGAAGTTTTATTAATATTCCCTTCATCCCCAAAAAAAAAGGCAATGTCAAATTTTAGACATGGATTTTAATTTTTTAAAGGAAGTATATATGTTTAAAATTGCACTTAGTACCATAAATTATTTTGATGGTGAAAATATTTCCAAAATTGTGAAGATAAATCAGCCACTAAAAATAAATAGTATTTTAAATAGCTATGTAATATGACTCAGCCACAGATACATTAATTCTGAAATAACACTTAAACTCATTATAAAATAAAAATTTATATCTTTAATATTTTAAATAAAAATATAAGAGTTTTGAGATTAATTTAAATATATAATGAACATATTCGTTTTTGAGGCACTAATAGTAATTATTTTATATTGGTTTTTTAATTCTAAATTAATTTTTTGAGAAGATAACACACACTTGAACAAGATGGGAGATAAAAGACACAATGCCATATAGTAAAGAAGTTACTCAATTTGGTGCAATTTATGTGCGATTTAAACCTTTAAAATTTTAGTTGAACACTTAGCAAAAATACTCGAGACTATAAGTGGAGATGGTTCCATTTCACGAGGATGAGGAAATATGGAAGTATTTATTTTCTATTCATCATGTCATGTTATATAATGGTATTTGATTAGACGCCACTTTAATATACTAACATGATTTATGTATTACATTAATGCTATTATCCACACACAAAAATGAGTTGTTGAAGAAGTTAGATACAACAAATCATACTAATGTTTGAAATTTTAATTATTTAATGGATTTGAATTATTTAGTGATGGCGAGAATAGGAACTAATGTCATGTAAAACATGATCATAGATTATTTTTATGCACTATTGACGTAAACAAAATTGCATAATCAAATTAAATTAAATAATAAATATTAATTGCGTAAAATCACGGTGCGATGTCCATATACATAACTTAAATTCTTATTATGTACTTTTCAAACCATTAGGTATTTATTTATTTATTAAACTTATGAAAAAATCTCTAATAGGAGTATATTTTTCTTCTATATTTGGAGCAATGAGAAAAATAAATGAAAGGAGTATGCATTAAAAAGAAGAGTGCAGAAGAAAACTGATATTATCATCTTCCTCTTCCCAACAAATTGAAACTCACTGAGTATAAAGAAGAGAAGAGAAGAGCGGAAATATTGTTTGGAGAAGAAGAAAAGATGTTGTTTCAAGTGGGAGGACAAGGGACACGTCCCACCTTCTTCGAAATGGCAGCTGCTCAGCAGTTACCTTCTAGTCTCCGAGCCGCTTTAACTTATTCTCTCGGTGTAAGTAACCAATTAGGGTTTCTAATTTCTAATTCATCTATTTCACCTGTATTTATAACTCATAAGAGACAGATTGTGTAATGGGTATTTAGTATTTTTATAGCGGAATTCCACCATTTTGAATTGAGGCGTAGTTTTTATTAATACTGTTCAGCTGTACTTAGTAGCCGTATTTTAGTTCTTAAAAGACAAATTATTAGTATTGGAATGAAATGGGTCAAAATGGAGTGTAATGAATATTGGGGATTTATTTTGCGGAACTCTACTAGTTTGGCATTGAGGTGTTGTTTTTATTATTACTGTTCTGTTGTACTTAATAGATGTATCTTAAAAGACAAATTATAAGTATTGTAATGAGAAGGTCCAAGTGGAGTGTAATGAATATTGAGGATTTATATAGCGGAATCCAGCTAGTTTGGAATTGGGGCTTTGTGTTTGTTATTGATGTGCAACTGTGCTTATTAGACGTGCCTTAAAAGAATAATTATAAGTATTGAAATAAAAAGGTTCAAAGTGGAGGGTTAGTGGAATTAAACTAGTTTGGAATTACGGCATAGTTGTTTTTATTGCTGTGCTGATGTACTTAGTGGATGTGTCTTGAAAGACGAATTGTTAATGTTGAGCGGAATGGATATGGAAGATTCATCTCTATGGACAACTACTTTGGAATTGAGGCATCATTGGTATCTTTAAAAAGGATGACACCGAGGATATTACGTAGCTATCACACACCAAGGGTGCCAACATTCATAAAATTCTTTTATATAGGAATAGTAACTTGGGAGGGTGCTAGATTCAAGATGAAAATAGTTCTAATCTTCCCCACTTCCTCCTAGTGTTACTGCCTGCTAGGGGAAGGAAGAAAAGTAGGGCTTCCTTCCAGGAGCAGAGAAGGTCAAACTCTTGGCGGGCTGCCAAGTTTCGCCTACGCAACAATTTCAAAAGATCGAATTTTTTTTGTTCAGCATTCTTGTTATTGTTGTTTAGCTGTAATTATGTGATGTATGTTGGGTAATGTTAGTCATTGCTTGCTTGATTGCAAACTCTTGGCAGGCTGCCAAGTTTCGCCTACGCAACAGTTTCACAAGATCGAACTTTTTTTGTTCAGCATTGTTGTTATTGTTGTTGCTTAGATGTAGTTATGTGATGTATGTTGGGTAATGTTAATCATTGCTTGCTTGATTGCAGGTTTTAGCTTTAAGAAGACCTTTCATCCACAAAATTCTAGATTACGAGGATGAGTGCTTCGCGTTGCTTATGCTAGTTCTTGAAACGCATAGCTTACGAACTACAGGTATGCGTGTTTATCTATCCAGATACTTTTTAGTACCAAACAGAATGACCAGTTTAGAGTACGAGACTCAAGTTCTCTAATTTTGTCTTGATTTAGACGTTATTCTTAATATTGTTTGTGTAATTTTTTTTATACATATGTAGGAACTATATACAAATACTAGTCACATTTTTTATGTGTAGAACATATTTTTAAAATATATGACAAAATTTTGACTCTCCAAAGGGTAATGCTGAGTATTTGTAATTCGTTATATGACCATGCATTTTCTTTTTCATCCAGTCGTGTGTGAAATGCTCTGGTACGATTGCAGTCTCTGGTAAAATGGTAGAACTAATTAGTTGCTTTAACTTTAACATTTACTACTTTTTACTTGCCCTCAGATGGGTCTTTTGCTGAATCTTTATATGGCCTGCGAAGAAGGGCAGTTAAGATAAAAGTTAAGGGTGATAACAAAGGTCCAGATGTGAGAGAGGAAATTAATCACACTGGTCTGGAGAAGCGCCAAAAAGTTCTTTCAGTTGTGTTTCTGGTAATTTCTTGCACTTGATAACTCACTTATATCGTAACATAAATTTCTCATATTCTGATTGATCTCGTGGAGCAAAATCACCATTATCTTGCTGTACTAAAGTTTGATTATTCTTTTTGAAACACTTTTTCATTTGTAAATGTTATTGATAACGAAAAAGGGAAATCTTGTACAAATGCTGTTTGCAAAAAAAAGAAAGTCTAACACAGACATGTCGATGAAAAGCAGTCGAGCATCTACACATGTAGGGATTTTATGTGTGCTCCAGAATCACATAAAAAAGAAAGTTCCAAGAATCTATTAGGAGAGTTCTCAGTCCCCTGAAAACCTTTCTGTTCCTTTCTTTCCAAGCTGTCCATACAAGCACCAACGGTGCCAACTCTCATGTCTATTACCCCTCCCATATTCCGTCTGATCCTCCAATTCAGCAACAAAGGCCTCCAACTCAGCATCAAGGGTTTATCAGTGACAGGGGTCACCCCTTCCACCCCAAGCGAGTTCAGTCCACAATTGAAAGGCTGGTGGTAGTGAATAAGTGATTTATACCCTCCGCTGTGTGCAATTCTTTCTTTTTTCTCAGGATTTCTGCTGAAGAATTTCTCCCGCGCCAAAAGAGCCACTTCAAGTGTTGCATTCGAGTCCACTTGAAGGATGTGGAAATAGCATATTCCGCTATGCCTTCTGTAAAAGATACAACAATGAATAAACCCCTGTATTTTCCTTTCCATCTCTATAACCATGAAGGACAAAAATATCTGCATATCTGAAGAATAAGAGTATGCATACCTCCCTGTCTGTAAGACCTTAGATTTGAATTAGATTGAATTTTCCGTGCTCCCTGTATATTTCTGCAATACTTGCTGACTTTTTTTTAGAAACATTGAGATGTTCTGAATGTCGCATAGAAGATTGTCTCCATACCATCACCAAGGGCGTGACATAACAATCAATGAAGTGGGTGAAAATCATAGAAACCATAGTTCAAATCCCATTAGAGAAAAATTATTAGGTGATTTTTCCTCATCTATCTTAGCTTTGGCGGGCAAAGTTATCCAATATCTGTACTGGTGGGAGGTAGCAAGTACAGTGAATTAGTCGAGGTGTGTTCACGGATACCATCATTATAGAAAAGAAGGATTCTCCGCAAGCCACCTCGTTTGCAGAAACTTACTGTACTCCCCTTTTTTGAAACATCTAATAGGATGGAGGAAAAGCCTAGAATTGTTAGCAGGAATCGAAAGTCTTCTGGCTCTTTTTCTTATTTGCTAACTTCACCCACGAATTTAGCATCTAATATATGTCAATATGTGTGAAGCCATGACTTCAGAAATGATTGCTGAATCAAGTTTTTGCCTTTTAAATTTTACAGCTTTTGATAAATGCAACGACATAATTTGGATGTGTTTTAGGTCATATTGCCATATCTTAGATCAAAATTGCATTCAATCTACAATAAAGAAAGAGAGGTTGCTCTTCAAGCTACTTTATGGGGCCATGAAGGTGAGAGATTTGGTGACACTGACTATTTTGATGGAGCTGGGAACTCCATAGTTTCAACGAGCAGTTCAGATGCAGAAGAATCAGTTAGAGATCGTTTGAGAAAGAAAATTCGAAAGATAGTAGCTGCTTGCTACCCATGGATACATGCTGGAAATGAAGGTAAATAGGGCTTAATGTCTCATTTGTGATTATTCAACCACAACAACAACCCAGTATATTCCCACAAGGTGGGGTCTTGGGAGGGTAGTGTGTAAGCAGACCTTACCATTACTGTATCTGTGGGGTAGAGAGGTTGTTTCTGATAGACCCTCAGCATAAGAAGATGAAAAGAGACAATAAAACAGAAATAGCAACAGAGGCTCATTTGTGATTATGAATATACTAATTTTTTTGTGTGTACTGTTCATCTGTTTCACTTTGAAATGAGATGGCGAAGATTTTCCTATTCGTTTTGGTCATTAATCACTCATGTTGCCTCTTATAAAGTATCAAGGTAATGGAGGAATTTCTCAGTATATCTTCGCAAGAAGTACAAGATACATATACATGTACTTTGAGTCCAAATAAGGCAATAATCAAAAGAAGAATCCTTTAAATCTGCTATCTTTATATGGCCTGTGTACATGGCTTAGAAGTACGTTTAGGTTCATTTTGTAACACCTCTAGATGGTCTTACCACCTGTACAACGTGAAAAGGACCCTAACCTTCATGGTGAAACCTTTGCAATTCCGTCTTTGAATCATCGCACCTTGTATCTTTTTGGGCTTCATGTTTAAAAGCTATGTTGCTCGGATCCTCCAAAAATGACGTTGTACCCGTGTCAGATCCTCCAAAAAATGGAAACCTTTTAGAGGATCTAACACACACCCAACGGTATTTTTGAAGGATCTGAGCAACATAGTTCAAAAGTATAAAGTAACTTGTCACCTCTTCAATGGAGATCTTTTAGCAGGTCCTGATACCATCCTTCACTTATTTCTGCCCGATAATCTTGCAGGTTTTTCATTTGCTTACCAGCTACTGTATTTGCTGGATGCTACTAGGTTTTACTCTCTAGGACTCCATGCTCTTGGTATTCATGTTTGCCGGGCTACAGGGCAGGAACTGGTATGTCTGCAGACAGTTTCTTGTTAGTATCTCTCTGGTCTGGAAGAAGTTATTAGTTCTGAAAAAGTATGAATTTGTTTGGAGAATCTTGTAGTGCCTGTACTATTTAGTATTCAAATACAAGTAAGATAACTATGAATCAGTAATGATTTCCAAGAACTTTTAGGCGTAGTAATGATTTCCAAGAACTTTAAGGCACCCTTGCATGAACTTCTGAAAGATTAATGAACTAATAGTAATGTGTTAGTTGACTCAATATGTAGGTGAATAATTTTACTGTGTTAGGTCATCTAAATGTGTAACAAGTGACGTGAACTATCTTTATGTGAATTATCAATTGGATAGTGTAATTTTCTGATTCTTGGAAGTTTTATTTTGACGATTAGAACACTGTGGATAATTCATTTGAAAATTTTAATTCTGTGCTGGTTTGATAATGGTTCTCATACTTACCTTATCAAAAAAAGATAAAAACAAAGAGCTTTGAGGTACCCCCTCCTATAACCTTGAATCTGTGGGTATAAGTTCCAATTTAGATCTGTACCAAGAAAAGTTGCAATTTAGATCTGAATCAGTCCAATTTAGTCTATCAACCAATTGATCTTATTTACTGAGTAATTCCTCTTTTACCACGTTGTTATTTAATATTTTCATTTATGTGATGTCAAGGTAGATGGATACTTCTTCAAGGATTTCTAAAATAAGAAGCCGTGAACGCGAGAGACTACGAGGACCCCCTTGGCTAAAGGTCTGTGTTCATCCCGTAATCTCTTTTCCATGTTTCTGTTGTACTAGACGGGACTACGTATATCTTTCTTGGTGTTAGTTTTACTTCTTTATTGAGGTCCCCGGTACTTAAAAACAATAGAAAAACAAAAAATGGAGGTGCTCTTCTCTTTTATGTTTTCGTAGTCTCGTGTGAAGTTATCATCACAGTCAATATTCTGAGCTTTAATACTTATAAACCATTAACGTTTCAGGCGGTACAAAGTGGTTTACTAAGTTGTGCATATGGAGTTCTTGACTATGCTCAAACTGGCCTGATTGCTGCAGTGTTTTTCTTCAAAGTAAGTGTTCTTTAGCTCAGGTTCTGCAGATTTTCCAAATAACTCCCTTAGAGAAATTATTTTTCTTCTCATATTTTGTTGTGCTCATGTATCAATGCTATAATTATATTTCCCTTTATGTTCTTCAATGTACTCAGATGATGGAGTGGTGGTACCAATCTGCAGAAGAAAGGATGTCAGCTCCGACTGTTTATCCACCCCCACCTCCTCCTCCACCTCCAAAGGTGAGTGCATTTCCAGTTGGCTAATTTGGAACATGTGAAAGATATTTTTGGCAGCCATACGGCTCCAACTTTGATACCTTGCTTAGCTCAATGGAGATGAACAATGTTTTTTCTTTGTTTATGATTCATATTGGATGAGCAAATACATTTGATACTTGGTAACAATTAGATGTTCTCAGTAAATTGCAATCTGGTGCATGTGTTTTGGCTTTTGCAAGTCAACCATAATTTCTGAAGCTTTAATGTGTGTTCCGACTTGTAAGTTAGACTAATCCATTTAAGCAGTCGACCGGAGCTGGAGCTAAGGATGTAATATGAATATGAATTATATGTTACATGTGTATAAAGAGTATCGCCAACATATGGTTGCACACTTGCACTAATGCCATTGAAGTCTTAATTTTATGTAAAAGCTCACTTGCTTTGGCATTCTTAAATTAGTTTGGATAAATTAGGAGCCCATTTGGATGGGCTTTTCTAAGTGACTTTTAAGCACAAGCCAATAAGTTAGGAATTCTAGCTTTTGGCTTGTTTTGTCATTTTAGCTTAAAAACAATTGCTTAGAAGTCTTTTACTTGATCCAAACACTGCAAAATGGTTTAAAAGATATTTTGGCTTAAAAACACTTAAAATAAGCCTATCCAAACGGGCTCTAGGTCAGATTTTCAAAGCCACTTATCAATTGGAAGCGACCAAGATACTTTTAAAAACAATAAAAATTGGAAGCGACCACGATGGTGAAAATTCATGGTTTGTCTAAATCTTACACGAGTTTTTATCCATAAGTGAAGTAGTTTTTTCTTGTATTCCCGCAACAATGCTTGTGTATAACGTTTTTCAATTTAAGCAGGTTGCAAAAGAGGGAATTCCACTACCTTCAGACAGAACACTATGCCCTTTGTGCTCACAAAAGCGTGCAAATCCATCAGTCGTGTCAGTTTCAGGATTTGTCTTCTGCTATTCCTGCATTTTCAGATATGTTTCTCAGGTGAACTTCCAGAGTCAGTTGATAAAATTCGCGGAAACCAAATCACATGATGGCAATGTTATATTGGCTTCTTTATACTTAATACTGAAATAATCTCTTGACCTGCTAATTGCAAGAAGAACCTCGGGAAAGAAAAAAAACCACAAATACAATATATAATTCTGTTCAGATGTTTTGTTGCTAAGCAGCTATTCCTATGACTATCTACTGCTTTTACTTTTTGCTAGCTGTTAGTAGAATCATGGAGCTGATTCATCTATACTTGTCCATGATTCCTCTTGTTAGCCTAGTAAACTTGGTTACTAACCAATCATTTATCACAGTATAAATTGCAGACACTGTCGGTGTATATAACTTAAATTTTAGTGCAAATAGTTTTGCCTTTTGTTCATGTGTGGCGTCTATTTTTTTCTTTTTCCTTTAAAAATCTTTTCTTTTTTGTAAATTCATGTTCTGTTTTCCTTTTGTGCAGTACAAGCGCTGCCCTGTGACACTTATGCCTGCAACTGTGGACCAGATAAGAAGACTTTTTGATGATGTTTAATTTCCCTCCAGGATCAGAAACGTTGAGATTATAAGTGGATCTTTTTTCCAAGGCACTAATCCATCACATTGCCTCTACAGTGAATAATCTTGAGTGTATACTTTTGCCATATTGGTGTAGTTCAAAATTTAGAATGCAATTAATTCCGAAATAAATATCTAGTCATTTTTTAAGCCCGAATGTTTTTGTACCCAGTTATCTTTCAGCCCTTCTGTGGCATCTGCAAAAAGTGTTAAAACATTTGAGTCCCACAGTGTAAAGTGGGTAGTAAAACTTAAAAGGAAAAAGGAGAAAACAGAGAAATTGTGAGAACAGAATAAATAACATACATGATATAATTAGGACATGTAATTTGCAAGTAAGAAAGAATTTGTGACTCTACATAGATGAGGAAAGTATTTAATTAAATTGCATGAGGAAACAAATTAACAAAATGAATTAACATCTGATGAAAGTTATAGTTACTAGTCATTAAATTAAGTACAAAACAAAATAGGAAAATTATCATCTATGTCCATTTATAAGTAGATCATTACAAAAATTTGGCCAATTGATAAAATATTATTAATATTAGCCAATTAGTTATTTGTAGCAAAAAAAATTAAATTTTTGCTTTGTTTTGAGTGGGTGTTATTACAGTAGATTGGGCACAACTTAAGGAACTTGAATCTCAGTTTTGGGATGATTTGGTGAAGTTTTGAGGTGGTTTGAATTGAAAATTTGAAGTAAAAGCTGAACATGAAAAAAAATGATGTGTATCATTTGTGTATCACATATGTATCATATTTGTATCAATTGTGTATCACGTGTATATCAATGTATACCTGTGTGTGAGATACATGCGTGATACATATTTGATACATGTGTCGCGGAAAACTTTTTTGAACTCGATTTAATTACGAATTTTGATATAAAACCAGTCCAAATCACCTCAAATCTTCCTCAAATTTTGTATATTGACTTATCTATATATTTTCAATGAATTTCAACTATACCCATTGAAAAAGTTCCTTTTTTGTTTAGATTTTTAGAATATTGTATAGATTTTTGTATTTTATCACCTTATCTGTTATCCCGTCCATGAAATTTCCTTTCCGTTTTGTATCTAATGTTGTTAATCACGCTTAGAAATATGAAAGGTGATTTTTGCATGTGATTCTTTGAGAGAAAGAATCCTATTGTTTGGTTTTTCAATTTTTGTTGGCTAGTTTTGATAAGTCTATAACTAATGACTAGAGGTTGGTAAGTTGAGATTTATTCGGGATATTTGCGTAAGTTTTCCAACAAAACTATTTTGTTGGATCAAAATTGATTTGACCGGTTGAAGAAACAAATATAAAAAGTACTCCCTTAAGACCATATTTAAAGAAACAACTATTTTGTATAGTTGGCTCTTCCTAACTCCATGAAGTAAAAAGAATATGTACTACTCAGTAGTTTTATTTTACTTTTTGTTAGAACCATATAGTATTCGGAAGCCACTAATTAGAATTTAAGTCCTTCGGGCACACTAACTCACGATTCAAATTCACAGATAGTGTTTTAAGATCACATTTAAAATATTTAAAGTTTAGTCATTTCATAATCAAACTTTAAATCTCGGGTATGAAAGTTTCAATTGTGAGCATAAAGTTTCAAACTTGGGTTTACTTCAAACGTCGGATCTAAAGTTGTTAAATTTCAAACTTTCGGGAGTTTAATTTTGACAGTTCAAAACTTCAGACCTTAAAGTGTACGTTAGTGAAAGTTCAAGACCTGTGCTGTNCCCCCCCCGGACCCCCCAAACAAAAAGGGCACCATAAAGCCGACTATCCCTTAATAAACCCTCGTCTTCACAAGTATAAACCCTCCAACTCCAACAATCCCTAACTCTCAAAAAAAATCATCAAAAATGGCGTCCTCTAAAATCACCAAATCCATTACTCGAACTCTCTATACTTCTCGCCACTACTCTCGCTTCCTTTCATCCTCCGCTTTATCTTCGCCGTCAATAACACATACTCCGCCTATTCCATCCGTCGGATCTTCACCTCAACCGTCGTTTCTTCTCTCTCACTCCCTTCTACCCAAAAACCCTAATTTCCTCAAACCGTTCAGTCTCAGTTCTGTTAGGTTCCGAGTGAACCGGGCAGGTAACTCGCCTTATACTCCGGGGAGCGGCGACCGGGTTCCGACTGAGATGGCCCCGCTGTTTCCAGGCTGCGATTACGAGCACTGGCTCATTGTTATGGATAAACCTGGTGGAGAAGGCGCTAATAAACAGCAAATGATTGATTGTTACATTCAAACCCTCTCTAAAGTCCTCGGAAGGTAATTAAAACATATAATTTTCGAAGTTAATTGTTAAATTATAAAAAAGATTGTGTAGAAACTATGTACAATATACTATAGCTTTCCCTTTTTGATAAGGACCCTAGCTGAAGTCCTTAGAAGGAAAAATAGCATATTCTAGGGGGGTTCATAAGAATCCGAGAAATCGAACCAAACCAAACCGACCAAAAAAAATCAATACTTTTTAGGTTTGGTTTTGGTTTTGAATTTTAAAAATCAATCAAATTTGGTTTTGTTTTGGTTTTGGTTTTAATAAAAAAATAACCGAACCAAAACGACTATAAAAGTAGCTATTTAAATTTATTATTACACCTATATATATATATATATATATATATATATGTATGTATGTATTTTTATATAAAGTTTCTAAATTTTTATCGTACATATTAGTCGTTTGAATTTTAGTCTAGTTATTTGCTATTACAATAATCTAATTCTTTGCCTTTACATTCTAGTTTGATTGGTAGTTTTCTTTTGCTACGTACAAGAATTTATTTCATGATAAAAATAATAAATTTTTAATTGAGTACTTAAATTATTCATCACTATTTACTTCAATTATCATCAATATATCTTGGTAAATGATAGATTTCTCAAAGAGCAATTGATTTGATAGTGTTATATTGAAAATATGGCTATCGGAATGTGTATTTGGTATGTATATCTCATATTTAAGAAAAAAATCGATAAATAACCGAAAAAATAAAAAAACCAACAAAAATCGAATCGATAAAAAACCGACTTAATTGGTTTGGTTTGGTTCCAATATTTGAAAAATCGATTTACTTGGTTTGGTTTCTTTTTAGGTAAAAGCCGACCCAAACCGAACCATGAACACCCCTAGAATATTCCTATCGTCCATAAAAATTAATACTATTTTTCAGCCGAGTTATTAGTAGTTCTAAAAAAAAACTTACATATGTAGAAACTATGTAAATGTATACTATTAATGATAGAAATATCTTAAAATTTTGAAAAGGAATTGCAGGGAAATTAGAAAATCTCCATATAGTTAATGTCAGAGTTTTGGATTGTGAGGATTAACTAATCTAGTTTCAATTTCTTCAGATAAAACTTACATATTCAGCCTATGTAAAAGTAGATATACCTTAATATTTTTTACTTGAATATGTTTTAAAAAAGTTGTGTGGAATCTTAAAATTTTAAAAAGGGATTGCAAGGGTAATAAGAAAATACTCCCTCTGTAATAATTGGTGGGTCTTTGATTATGAGGATTAACTGATGTAATTTTCAGTTTTTTCAAATAAACCCTACATATTCAGCCTATATAAAAGTATATATACCTTAATATTTTTTACTTGAAAATGTTTAAGATATACTCCCGCTGTTTCAATTTATGTGAATCTATTTTCTTTCTGGCCTGTGCCAAAAAGGACTCCCTTTTTGGAAAAAATTTACATTTATGCAATGATTTATAGCCACACAAAATATATGCGCTTCATTTTGCACCACAAGTTCAAAAGTCTTCTCTCTTGTCTTAAATTTTGTGCCCAGTCAAATGGGTTCAGATAAATTGAAACGGAGGGAGTATATTTTTTAAAAAGCTATTTGACTTGCCCCCAAATATGTGGCCTAGTAGTCATTGCATTAGGAGGAGAATCACAAGGTCTCAAGTTCAATCCTTGGTGAGGCAAAAAAAATATTAGTAGGTGATTTCTTCTTACCTGCCTAAGCATTGGTGAGTTACCCAACACTTGGGTTGGTGGGAGGTTGTAGGTGCCCAACGAAAATGTCGAGTTGCACTCAAGTTAGCCGGACACCACCGTCTTCCAAAAGAAAATTGTTTTGACTTTCAAATAGTAATGTTTGGACAGAAGGAGTATAAATGTGTCCAGATAACTCATTTGTGTAGTTATTCAAGTGTATTAAGTATTGGAATGAAGAACGCCCACGTGAAGCAGGATTGTTATTAAGGATTCATATAACCTGCCCTGGCTAGTTAGGATTGATGTGTATTAACAGTAGTAGTTTTATTACACCTATTCATGTATCTATATTTTGATTGTGTAGCGAAGAGGAAGCAAAAAAGAAGATTTACAATGTCTCATGTGAGAGGTATTTTGGCTTTGGATGTGAAGTTGACGAGGAGACTGCAAATAAAATGGAAGGTAAAATGATTTGCATTCATTTGAATAGTTTTTGGCAATATATCAGTTTATATTAAAGAATTGACTTTTGACTGTTTTCTGCGATAGGTTTGCCTGGTGTTCTCTTTGTGCTGCCTGATTCCTATGTTGATCCTGAATACAAGGATTATGGAGGTAAACATTCTTTTAGGTATTTGCTGATTAAAAACAAAATATTCTTTGAGCAATTGTTTGCTCTTTGTTTGGCAGCAGATTCTGAGCTGTAGATCACGTTCCTTAAGGTAGTAGGAGACCCAATAGCTAGAATCATGAAATGCATAAAAGAAGTCTGCTCTAGCTAGATGTTTCTTAAAATTCTTCTTTGTCCTTTATGTGCAACTGTGTCCAAAAGATAATCCAAACAGTAATTTGAATTGTAAAATCTATGGGCTGTCAGTATGAGCATTCAGAGGCAACAAACTGAGATTAATGTTGGCTTATTTGAAGAAAATAGATGAAGAATGTGGTTGAAAGATGGGCATCCATGGTTTCTTTGATATAATGAAGACAGCTAAGCAAAGGAAAAGGGCACTGACAACATTAAAAAGATTAGAAGAATATACATTTTATGGGTTTGGGTGTATGAATTTCTTGGAGATATAGTCAGTAAGTGGTAGCGGGAGAAATTTCAACGACGTCTTACCGTCTTACTAACTCAAAACATAAAGAAATGTCATATTGTGAATTTAAATCCTAACATGATATAATTTCTTTTCAGAAGTTGTCAATCTTTTCGTGATAACCATAAGAGGACGAATAGGTGAAGTGAATTAGAAGTGCCTAGAGTACCCAAGGGTGTACTCTAGTGGTCAATGAAGTGGGTGCAAACTTTGGAGACCATGGTTTATATCCTAGTATAGACAAAAAACATTAGGTGATTTTTTCCCATTTGCCTGAGCCTTGGTGGACAAAGTTACCTGTTACCTATGTTGGTTGGAGGTAGTAGATACCCTGTGGCATAGTCGAGTTGAACACAAGTTGGTTCGGACATCACCATTGGCAAGGGGAAGTTGGGGGGATGGGGGTTGGGTGTCAAGTGAATTAGGGGAGGATATGATATAATAGTAAGGATTGTACACTGAGCATGAGGTTCCTAATCATCACCTGGAAGTGATCCGCTATGATGTACAGAATTCTAAGAATGTGTGAATTCAACATATTCTGACTCTCTGTTTTAACTCAGTCATCTGCTTTGTAGAACATGTCATTAGAAGTATGGATCTATCGGGTGACTAATGTATCCCCTATTGCATTAGTGTTATTGCGAAGATACCTTGTCTTTTACCCATTTGCATTCCCCCTCAATTAACTTCTGTCTGTTCATCTAAATCCAACACAATATCAAATTTTCTCTAACCCGGTACAAACCGTAATTTTTCTTTTGGACTTTTCAAAACAGATTTTGCTTTTTTCCTAATTCCTACTAATGAACTGATAGTATTTTGTGAAAACATGGAAAACTTCTGATTTTGAAGCTTCTAGATTTCAAGTGCTCCATGTAATTGTTGCTTTTAAAGTTTTTTTTAATTGATACTTTCATTGAGTTCAAGCTCAGTATTTTCTCTATTTTCTTCAAGATTTCCTCTTCTGAGGTGGCTTACTTCTCAACAGAGAAGTACAGAATTCAGACTCATTTGCGTAAAATAGAAAATCCTTCTCTTCCCCTCCCCCCTCCCACCAGTAAACCTACTAAAACTGCTTTTGGTACATGTTTCTGTTAGATGTCCTTGATTTTGTCTTGTTATAGTATTATGTTTCCTATGCTTTCCATGCTAAGTGCTGAGGTTCGTGCGTCGAATATTCTTACACTCCAATATATTTGATGAAGGATGTGTATGATTTTCCCCTAGCACTGATCTTATCTGATTCCTTGCAGCTGAACTTTTTGTCAATGGAGAGATAGTTCAGAGATCACCTGAACGACAGAGGAGAGTAGAGCCTGTCCCTCAACGTAACGACAGAATAAGACCCAACAGATATAACAGGCGCAGAGATAACATGCGATGAATTATATTCAATGTAAGGAAGGTTCGGGTTGGTTGGAGTTTTAAGCATGGTTGTGTGGTGTTAGAGAAAACTTGAATACCTAACAGGCGCAGAGATAACATGCGATGAATTATATTCAATGTAAGGAAGGTTCGGGTTGGTTGGAGTTTTAAGCATGGTTGTGTGGTGTTGGAGAAAACTTGAATACCTATCTTTCCGCATTTGGACATGTCTTCAATCAAGCTATGTTTCTCTATTTGCTCTATTTCACATTTCAAACCAGTAGTCCTTCATCTTCTCAGTTACTAAAACTTGAATTTGTCTGATGTATATACTACTATGAGTTAATTTTAAGAATCTAGTATGATTGGGTCTTTGCTAATGCCATTTGTTGAGGAAAACCTTTGCGTGGAAAGCTTTGCATTTTGTAGCTTGAACATAACCTGGTATAACCACAAATCCCTATGATCATTTATCAGTGCATGGTTCATACTCATAGTGGAGTTTCTGCAAACAACTTGTAGCAGTGTAAAAGAATTTTTGCACAGTTGAGTCACTGTCCATAAAAGTGAGATGAGTGACCTACAAAATAACGCAGGCTATTTGTTGCAACAGCTCAAAATACACTGATGGGGTAAACATTGTTGCACCGTCAGTGTACTGAATAGGTTTTTTGTTGTCTTGGATAGCATGTCCATGATTAAGACTTCATGGGTTCTAGGTTGAAAATGTACGTTCTGAAATACATGTCTAACACGTTTTTTCCGCATAAGTTGGAAAGGTTGAGTTTTATCGAACCAGTGGCTTCTATATTGGATCTGCCACTATGACTGAAGTCTGAAGGTTGAGTTTATTCAAACGGTTTGGGTTCCAATAAAATGGGATCCACTGTAGCTGCCAACCAACTCGTCATCATTGCAAACTATAGTTGTGTCAAACGTCAATTATATGTAGCAAAGATATGCAAGACAAGAAAAGTAATTTGCTTTAGGGCAAATGTGTTTGCACAAAGGAAGTCTGCATTCGTTATCACAAAGGAGCAGTAGGTATAAATCTTGTAATGATGTCGTTCATATCTTTCCTTTCTTAAGAATGACAAGTATTGAAAACGCTATTCCCTCTCTTTCTTTAGTTTTCTCCTAATTTTAAAGGTAATGGTAACTTAAGTGTTTTAGCCTAATAAAATACAACATAACCTTTTTGGTTCCTATGCTTCCATCAAATCAGTATCCTCTTGGTCGTTGCTTTATTTAATATCCTAGATGCCAACAATAAGGGGCTTTAGGAAGAATACAGACTTTGGTTATAGTGACAGTGGCGGAGCCAGAATTTTCATCAAGGGGTGTCAAAATATAAATAATTAGATACATCAAAAAATTAAGGGAAGTCAATGTATAGAAAATATGCCTAGAATAAAAAAAATTATCTAGCGATATAGTATAATAGACAATCCCGGGATGCATATGCTCTTTTCGGGGCTGAAGGAATAAGTAAGCACAGGGGTTCAATGTGGCCCCGCCACTGATCAGGGGTCGAACTCCTTTATCTTCGTCAACATGCTTTCTCAGCAATAATGTTTGTAACAAGTCCAGTATTTGACCACTCTATGCAAACTATTATGGAATAACATTCGAAGTTGGGAAGTCCCCTATTTGACCCTGCTTGTCTAATAAAGTTCTAACTACTTTCCATATGAGAAGTATTATAAGCACATTTGACTGATTCCCACTGATGCAGTTTCTATTTTCCTTCAAAGTCCACTGTAATACAATTTTTTTTTTAAAAATTAACATCTCAAATAATAGAACGACAATTACGTTATACGTGGTACTTCCAAGATTATTACGAAAAAAAGAACAGAGAAGTGCACTAGGCTGTTGGAAAATGCAAAGCTCTTTACAAATTTAATCTGTTTAACAAGACGGCGAAGCACAAACTGCTTTCCTCTTTCAAAGTCTACAAAGAAAGAAAAATCTTAAAAGGGGATAGGACTTGTATGCCACTCATTGTTCTACAAAGTCCGAGAGATCACGGAAGCTCTCCCCAAGAAACCTCCAACTCGAACCTGCCTATTGTACTTAGCTCAGTAAACATGCTGGAGATGCTATGAAGAGGGGAAAAAAAAGATGTTTTGTAAATCTTCACATTAAATAAAGATACAACAACAGCAGAAGATAAAATGATGAAGATAAATAACTTCTAATATAATAGAGGCAAACCCCTACACATGCCCCCCATATAAGCCTCAACTTGCTTGGCACGAGCAGGGAAACAGAGGGCTTTACCTCTTCTTCCTATGGTAGGTAGGAGAGGAGAAATACGCTCACTGTTATTCTTCAACATCTTCATTAGTCTGCTGCCCAGTCTCTGGATTTCTAGTAGCACCGTGCTTTTTATGCTTCCTCTTTGCTTTCTTGGCTTTCATCCGGCGTTTTTTCTCATTTGCATCAACCCAAGCATAATCAGAAGGTATACGGAAAGGATCAATCTCGTCCTGGAAACTGTGGCTTTTACTGTCGCTAGATAGCTCATCACGATTCCCCCTCATCCACGAAATCCAAGATGTAGAGCCATCCGATTCCTTGGACTTAGCATCTTGGAAATTGGTAGGGCTTGAAAGAGGGGTTGAGAATTCGTCCACTGGTTCAAGTTCTTCGAACTTTGTAAATGTAACAAGAACTCGAATGGTTGGAACAATAGGGATAGCTACCTGAAATGCAGCACACTCTTATAAGTAATGTGAAATATTTCATAATACAGTCGGTCAAATGAGAATGCAGTTCAAGTATATCCATCAAAATCTCAAGTATGACTTTCAATTGTAATGAAGGAACAATTTCCCATTACCAACTATAATATAGACAAGAACTAAGAAAGCTGGGATTTTCCAGTAGATCTAGCAAATCTTGCCACAGACCAAATATAACTTCTTACAACACCACCATCACCTTGAAATTTTTATCTCAAATTGCATAGTCATTTTTTAATTCTGTTTTCGCTTATAAGCATTTAGTCCAACAACAACATACCCAGTAAAATCCCACTAATGGGGTCTGGGGAGAATTTAGTCCATATAACAATTTTAAGCAAACTTGCCATATAGACAATTCACAAGCCAGGCCATTAACCATTTGTTATCCCTTATAATAGAACATATGATGATAATAATAGTAATCAACAAATAAGTATATTGACCATCCACTAGATACAACTATAACCATAAGAGAGAAATCTTTACTTCAAATGCTCTGCAACAACTCAACATATCCTATTGGATCAGAGTTTATCCATTTGTAAGGATCTTTTCAGGGCAAGAGTGACAAATTATCAAAAGATTTCCCCATGAATAGGCAAAATGGCTTCTTTGTTAAAGGTGATAACTAAACTAGTTTTGTCATGGCAGAATCAGGAAACAATCACATCAAGAGTCAAAAAAAGAGCTGGTTTTCGATGTACGCATCCGAAAACTCTGAATATGACATATGCTCGATGAAACTCTTTGCCGTTCTATACTAAATTTGAAACACAAACTTTTCTTTTTATACATGCTGGAGGTGGAGGGAGGGTGCAATCTCATAGTCGTTTGAAAAATCGACGTTTCCATTATTACATAAAAACAACCATCCACATACTACTGTACTAGCACTTCTTTAGATACCTAAGTAATATTTTCATATGCTTGGATTTGCGAACATGTATCTTATCAAGTACTCAGGTAACCTCCTATGCACGTGGATTTGGGTGCACAATTATTGTATACACATGGGTTCAAATTTAATAAGTTCTTGGGGCATTATGAAGGATCCACAGAAAAAGTTCAGGAACCAATTTTCTTTTTCAGGAACCAATTGCGCACCCGCTTGGATAGTGGTACATTAAAAGAAATGAACAGAAACGTAGCCCTTCTACTATATTCTCAAGCTATTTACAGGCTATATATATTTTTTATTCATACTTGTTACCTTTCACCAACTAAACCATTTTGTTTTGGGATAAGGATCATTGATCAACTACACTTGCATTAAATACAGGTCTACTGCCTGGATGAATCCATTTTTTCAGATCTTCCCTTTAACTTCACTGCTCTCTTGTTAAACGACTACATTTCAGAAAGAGTACTAGCTTGTGAAGCGATAGGAAACGCAAAGCTAAAATTGATGTATCAGAAGATATGCCCCAGCTATTGAAATGGCAATATTTTTTCTCAGGGAGAATCATTTATCATTACAAACTAGAGAAAGAAAGCACAGTCCAAGACGTGAAAAGATCGAACCAAGAAAGAAAGAGAAAGAATCTAAGGTAAGGTTTTCCTATAAAACAGGACATGTTAAATTAATACAAACAAGAAGAATCAGCTCAATGCTCCTTCTTAGAAAGTATTTACTTAATTGATTGTAGTCTCCTTAGTAGTCTTGGGCAATTGCCAACTTATAAACTAGCTTTTGGAGTTCTGTTAGGCCCAAGTCCATTTTCTTAACATGGTATCAGAGCCAAATCAACTATGATTCTTGGATTACCAATGTTAAGACTTTTCAAGAAAAATGTTAGATTGTCCATGCTCCATAAGTTCACTCTTGGGTGTACGAGGTGTTAAGTGTCCAACACTGATTGCGGAACTGGTTTGTTCTCTCCTTACATGTTTTTGGCAATCCCCATCTCATGAGCTAGCTTTTGGGTTGAGTTAGACCCAGGGTCTATCTATTTAATGGTTAGCATTGAAAATATTGGCACTGGTCTAGGATTCAACCATGACTACTACGATAAATGGCCATAGAGGTTAACTTGAAAAAGATTAAGTCCAACTTATGGAAGGAGACAGACTACAAAAAAAAAGGAACAGAAACAAGATACAACACTAGAAGAACACTGAAGGCTAAGAGATGATCTCTTAAACTTAGTCTAAGATCAAGAGTAAACCTTTAGGTGTGTCTATCAAGCTAAACCCAAGTGTTCATCTCAAAGGACTTTATTTTAGCAAGGGACTCTACCTCATCAAATGGATGAAAATTGTGGTCACTCATTGGAAATTTCCTCTTTTGGAATCTATGGTTGGGAAAAAGTAGGTGAGTCTTCTAAGGCGAGAAGACACATCTCTCCAGATCTGTATCTAGCTTCTTTCAAGTCTTATTTTTGGTACTTGGAAGTGAAAACTGACATATTCAATGAGATCTGTATAATCTTTTTAAAAGATCTTATGATGTAAAGCTGTAATTCTTATCTTTTCCTTTCTGTAGGCTTCCTGAACCTGTGATTCTTATTAATGAAACCATGTCCAGGTTAGCAGTCTCAAAAAGAAAAGGACACAGTACATGCATCTTATCACTGATTGTCCATTCTTTCCAAGTAAATGCATCGGCATTTTTTGTTTCATGGTGACGCACATCACTGTATGACTTGGACATCATGCACCCCAGGCAAAAGTGCTTTTATGAGGTTATTGAGATATAGAAGAACCCCTCTTCCGGCACAGAAAAGTAGACAAGGGATAGGTCAGAAAAAAAAAACAATTCAACAAGGAATAACAATATATATATATATATATAGAGAGAGAGAGAGAGAGAGTATCAAGTACCTTGACAGGAAATGTGCCAGGAGGTAGTTTAGTAGTTAGAAGCTCCCTTAGTCTTCTGATGGCTTTAACCTTGTTGGCTAGAATGTCAAGCAATGGCAAGAGTTCCTCTGTTTTCAGTGGGAAGTCCGGTGTCAACCACAAAACAGGCCTTAACCCTTTTTTATACTCGCTTTCGGTCTTTAACTCGCCAACGGTTCCTTTCTTCTTTTTCTTCTTGCTGCTTTTATCTTTGCTCCTTTTGACATCCCCTGTATCCTCCCGAGGAACTTCGGATGATGATCCGTGGCTATCATTTGGTCTCTGCTTGCTATCCTCTGGAGCCAACTTTGAAAACTTCTTTACAAGCTTTGAATCCCCTGAATCATCATTATTATCTTTGGAGCCTTTCTTGCTCCAACCAAACCAACTCTTTTTCTCCTTCATAACACCATTGGATTCACAGCTCTGAAATGAACCTCCATCAGAGTTTCCATGAAAATCCTCATCATCACCAGGTCCATCTGCATTGCCCATCCGAAGAGCAGAATCTAACTGCAGTCGTTCTTCAGCTGTTAATACATCATCATAATCATCACGCTCGCCCCCATTCACTATTTTGTCATCATCATTCACAGTAAAGAGCTCCTCATCGGTTATAGCACCAGGAACACGCCTTGATTTTACACTAACCATAACATGAAGCATATCATAAACCTTTGCCTTCCATGCACCAACCATCTCAGACCTCTCCTGTCTCCTCCAGTTTATGTGGGGAACAAGCTCCGCCTGAGTAACATCTATTCCTGGCCTATACATATTTGTTTGAGACATCAAAGCCACTTCACGGGCAACTTCAGCTTCTGATGGTTGAACACCAGCTCCCTCTAATGCATTTGTAATCTCTTTCTCCTTATGAGCAAGCACAATCAAAGAACCAGGAGTCAAAGATACGTTCCCATCTTCGGATGAATACCCTTCTCCAAGAAAGAGGAAAGTTTGATCTGAACGTTGAATGCGGAACCCATCGAATCCTGCAAGAGTCATATCTGCACGAAGATTAGATCCCCGTTTCCAAATCCGGTAAGTGTCTGACGGGGCAATCCGTCCAATGAATGGTATTACCGAGCTCTCAAAGTGAAAGGTTATCTCCATGTAGAAATCACGAATTCGAGCAGCTGAGGCAACAATCCTAGGAAGTCTGCGGCACCACTTGGCCCAGGCAAGAGGCTGATAATGCCTAGCAATAATCATAGCAATATTCTCCTCCTTTGTACACACTGCTTCCTGGAGAGCACTCCAACCGTTCTCATTTTGAAGACTCCAATCGGCTCCTGCAGCCATTAAAATCTCAGCCGAGATAGGATCCCTTATCCGAACAGCAAGGTGCAATGGGGTTTCACGGCCAGGAACATCCCGCCTATCAATTACTGCAGAAACAGCATCTGCATCAATCTCAGCAGTCAAAGACTCCGTCTCAGTGTTCACTTCACCAGCCTTGGCCAATTGAGGAAGGCCAGCAACTATCCTTTTCAAAGTGGCATAGTCTCGCTTAGCCACAGCCAAATGAGCTGGACTATGAACGTACTTGGACAAATCTTCCATTGAATTCTCTTCGACTCTCTCTTCTTCCTTTCCAAAGTTCTTGGAATAACCTAGATTTCACCCATCTTTCTCTTCAAATCATATTTGACTATTTTGATGCTCATCGTCAACTAAATCAACTAGAATTAAAACGTTTGGAATTCTGCCAAGATCAAAGAATTTATTTTTCTTGACTGATATCAGCTTCAGCTCTCATATACTTTACCAATTACAGCATTGCAAGTTTCAAGCTCACTTTGCTGAAACACAAACACCAATATGCCCTGAACTCCAATATAATTAAGCTGAAATCTGAATCCAACAAAGGAAAAAAGACCAAAATTAATACTTGTCTGCCCAAAAAAAGGACATTATTACTAATTTGAAGTCCTAACTAGTATTCTATTTGAGACTTTGACCATGATTTTTTCTCAAATCAAGGAATTTTTCCTAATTATAGTACTTTTTATGCAATTTCTAAATATGTAGATTTTATTCTCAAAACTGAAGTTAGATATCTTCACTTCCCTTCCTCAAGCTTCTCCACTCTTCTTAGGAAATTATTTTAAAAAATTTAAATTGACAAGGGGCATTACACACTCATCGATCTAGCTCTATTACATCTTTCTTTGTAATAGAATTCAGCATAAAAATACCCAAATCTAACATAATTAACCTATAAATACGAACTATGCATAAATTCCACAAATAAAAATTAAAAATTTACCTGAAGAAAACGATAACAGCGATATTTTGGGGGTAACAACAGGGGGGTTTCTAGATAGAGAAAGTAATCAAATTAAGCATAATGATACCCAAATCAATAAATTAAACCTAATAAATACAAATTATGCATAAAACCACAATTAAAAATTAAAACTTCACCTGAAAACCTATATGAATAAAACCCAAAAATAAATTGAAACTTTACCTGGAAAAAACGATAAAAGCAAGATCTTTAAGGGTTAACAACAGAGGGGTTTCTAGAGAGAGAAAGTGAGTAATCAAAATTCAGGTTAAGATATTAAAAAGGTTTCTCTCTCTAGAATTGATATAGATTTATCCTTCGTTCTTTCTTTCACTTTTGGGTTTGTGCTGCTGTTATCATCTCTGCTTCCCCCACTGGCTGTTTACTGTTGTTTGCTGTTTCTGTATTGAGATTCAAACATTTTGCCCCTGGATTTTGTTTTAAATTACGAAAATGCCTCTGCCAGTGTTACTGTAAAGCGCGTGCGTTATCTTTAATGCTTTTTCTCTTTGTGCAGCAGCAGCCTTGCACTGGGACCCAGCGTGGCCAATGAAACATCACCTCTGAGGAGTGTTTTTTTTTTTTTTTTAATTTTAAAAAAAAGGTTTTTGGTTCCGTGTCCCGTATTCGGTACTCGACTTGGAGTCAGATACTTATTGTTAAAGGTGATTCCAAGAGTTCGACTAATTTATATTCGCACCGAAAAGTCTCAAAACGGTATAATGCTCATTACTAATACTAAAAGTGATGCCATACCGACAACTCGAACTCGAGACCTCTGGTTAAGGATAAAAGAGTATTTACTACTCTACCATAATATTATACGGAGAATTTACATATTCATTTAAACTATAATTTTAAGTGTTGAAAGTGATTTTTTAATTAAAAATTTACATGTTTGGATAGACATGTTAAGACTGATAATAAGCAATTGATATGTTTGATAGAAAAGTACAATACTTATAAGCTATTTTTTTTAATTAAAATGACTAAAATATTATTAAATTCTTTATAAAAGGTCATAAATTAAAAAATTTCTTTGTAAAGAAAATCATGAACAACGAATATGGAACGAAGAGAAAGTTAAAAAATTTATTTTGGAAAAAGTATTTTGTGAATTAAAAATTATTATTAAGAATAAACTAGTTAAATCTTGGTCAAACTAAAAATGCTTTATAAGCCAAAAAATCATAAATTCTGGGAGACTAATTTGTGACTTATGACTGATTTTAGCTTATAAATGCTTGACTTATAAGCATTTTGGGTGCTTACCAAACGCATAAATAAGTGCCAAAATATAGTTATAAACCAATTAGATTTGCCTATAAGCTTAGGGTATATTTTCTTTTTTAATTTTTGTGTGTGAGTAATGTCGAGATTTTCACTCTTCTCATTTTTATTCTTTTACCTTTTTTTTAATACAACATATTTTTCTAGTTTAGTCTAAGTTGTAACGATCCTTTTAAAGATGATGCTTATATTTTAATTTTTTGTTTTTCTTATCTATGTATAGAAGACATGTCTTATGAAAGAAAGAAATGACAATATCTAGAATACATTTAAAATGGTTTAAAAGAAAGAAATTATTTTTGCTTTCTTTTTTGAGAAAACACTAAAATATAGCTGCATGAGTTAAACCTATGACCGTAGAAAGTGACACAATAATTTTGTTTGGCATTATTACATTATTTTATAATCAATTTCTATTGTCTGTGGTTAACTTGTGTAGACTTTCAAGTTTCCCAACAAGAATAAAAAGAAAATGATAAAATGCACCCAATTAAAGTTTGTTACTGTTCGGACTTTTTAAAAATATTTTGGGTATGTAAGATTTCTTAAAAAACAGTACGTTTTGAAGGGTAAAATTAAAAAATAGCCAGATTTATAAGTGGTAAATAAAAAACACACATAATTTCAAAAGTAATTAAAATTTTGTCACTTTTCTTTTAAAGATAAATCTGACCGAAAACACTGTTCAAAATCCGAAAATATTCCAGCATAATATACTGAAGTTTGAATTTTTTACATGTGAACTTCCAGCATAATATACCGGAGTTCCTACATAATATACTGGAGTTCCAGCATAATGTACCGGTCCAACATTATTTTGCTGGAAGTTCATACACATGTGCTCCAATCTCCAATATATTATACTACGTACTACAACTTTCTGCGTATTGCAGTTCTAGCATAATATGCTGGAAGTTCATACACAGGTGCACCGATCTCCAGTATATTAGGCTGAAACTTTCCGTGTTGCAGCAAAATAATGACTATTTTTCAATGATTTTGCAAATGCTGGCTATTATTCAATTACCAGCTATGAAAACTGGCTAGCCTGTACTATTTTATCATTTTGAAGGATCTTACACCGGTGCAATAATTTTTTTGAAGAATTCGAGCTACATAAACAAAAACTAATCAAATTGGTCTTTTTTTTCCTACTGACCACTTCAAGATTTGGTTCTAAAAAAAAAATACAAATTCGATGCCACTTTTGTATTATTGTGACTTACATGTGCAGATATTTCTAATTCACGTTCTTTTATTATTATTTTTTGGGTGGAAATTATACGTGAATATTCTATGAGGTGCTTCTTATTGACACATAGAATTCTATATATACTTGTTTTACCTAGACTTTTTGCCTTAAAGAAATTATTAGTAGTTTGTTCATTTCTTCTGAGAAACTATTAAAAATTAATTATTTTAACGACAAGTTTAGGGTCAAAACCTGAAATTTCTTCATATTGAATAGAAAAATCTTTTTTAGTCTAGCACAAGTACTGAATCAACTGATTAAGTCACTGGATCCTTTTTTAAGGAATTGTTTAAGAGTAATTACTTTCCAATAACGTCAATGTTTTGGCCATTATATTCTTTGGAAAAAAAATTAAATAAATAAACACGATTAGGTATTATTTAATTAAATCAATAACCTTATGAAACCTTGAGGAGCCAACTAAGCTCTTATCCTCTCACGTGAATCTAGTCACTATAGTTTGTGTATTTGGTGTAATTTGTTCGGAGATCTCAACTCAAACTTTTTTCCTTTTTTTTTTATTCTTCTTCTTTTTCTTAAAATTAAATTTTTTTTTTTTTAAATTACATTATTGTTAGTGTTGATGTTACCGGTGTGAAACCAAAAACTTCGCTAAAAATATTTAAAATTGTAATATATATATATATATATATATTCAACTAACCCCGTTCGCTAAAGATTGCTCCGTCCCTCAATATTGTGTTGCTCGAGAGGGAATGTATATTTCAGATATTTGTTAAACAACGTCACTTTATAGGTACATGAGAAATCAATACGAAGGATAATTATTATTGTTATTTTTGTTTGTTATCACCATAAGAGTTATTATCTGTGTTATGTGCTATGTATTTTGGGTCAGGGGTGGAGCTAGATTCTAAGGTATGTTCCGACGAATGGAGTAACTTTTGCTTATACTTTATTATTTACAATAGAAAATACATTAAATACAACAACAACAACCACCCAGTATAATCCCACTTAGTGGGGTCTGGGGAGGGTAGTGTGTACGCAGACTTTATCCCTACCCTGGAGTAGAAAGGCTGTTTCCAAATAGACCCCCGGCATCCTTTCCTCCCAGAACTTCTCACCTTGCTCTTGGGGAGACTCGAACTCACAACCTCTTAGTTGGAAGTGGAGGTTGCTTACCATTAGAGCAACCCCTCTTGTCTAGGAAATACATTAAATACATATAAATATTAATTATCAACCCAATAATTAAAATTGAGCTAGAAGTTGATGAGAAGTTCAGAACTTGTAAACTTCAAATCTTAGCTCCACTTTGGAACAATAATTTCTTACTATTGTCAGATTTCGAGGCAGGCGTTCAGATAGTCATTCTCAAGGATATTATTTAGACATTAGTCATTACTTATTTTGTTATGAAATTTTAAACTAAAGATCTTAATTTCATGACAATTCAGGACATTTTTGTCTCGAAAATTTGAATTAAAAAACTAAAATTCATAACACACTGACTAATTCTTAAATAGCAGCCCTTTAAAGTGGCTACCTGGTATTATTTCTGCCTCTCGTCTTGCGTTCCATTTCCAAATATCTAAAGTCAGAGACTGGGTAAGTTTTATGATCCCATAATGCATTTAATTTTACTTTTGTTATGAAATAAAAGCAATTTAGTAAAACATGAACAAGAAATAAAAGCAATTTAGTAAAACATGAACAAGAAATAGAGATAGAGGGAAGGAAGAGATTTTCTTCTTCAATTGTGTGTATTTTTCCATTACAATTACATAGACTTTTATATGCATAAAAAGTAAAGATGATGGACATAAAATAGGAGATTTAATCTTTAACCTATTCACAACATGGGCATCCAATGTAGCATCCAATGTAGTATCCAATGTACAAATTATTCATAACACTCCCCCTTGGATGTCCATGTAAGATAATGTGCCTCATTAAGAACTTACAAAAAAAATATTGGGATGTACATAGTTATTTACAATATGCATTGTTTGCTGCCTCATTAAAAACCTTACCAGGAAAATCCAGTGGGACAAAATATTGGTTAAGGAAAAGAGTGCAGCGTGTAGTTACTCCCCCCTAAAGAAAAATCACTTAATGTCTCGAACACGACGCATTCCAATCTTATATATCAGTTTTTCAAATATTGAGGTTGGTAATACCTTAGTGAACAGATCTGCCAAATTATCACTTGAACGAACTTGTTGTAATATTTCACCATTCTTCTGAAGATCATGAGTGAAAAAGAATTTTAGTGAAATGTGTTTTGTTCTTTCTCCTTTGATATATATTCCTTTCAATTGAGCTATGCATGCAACATTGTCTTCATACAATATTGTTGGAATATTCTCTTTCGGAGAAAGACCACATATTTGTTGAATGTGTTGAGTTATCGATCTCAATCAAACGCATTCTCGACTTGCTTCGTGAATGGCTATTATCTCTTCATGATTTGAAGAAGTAGCAACCATAGTTTGTTTTGTCGAACGCCATGATATGGTCGTACCTCCACTTGTAAATAAATAGCCTGTCTGAGATCAATCTTTGTATGGATCAGACAAATATCCTACATCTGCATAACCAATCAATAATGACTTGGATTTATTTGAATAAAATAAACTCATATTAATGGTCCCTTGGAGATATCTGAATATATATTTAATATTATTCCAGTGTCTTTGTACTGGCGAAGAACTAAATCTTGCCAATTAGCTTACCGAGAAAGCTATATCTGGTCGAAAATTATTGGCAAGATACATTAATGCCCCAATTGCACTAAGATATGGTACTTCGACATCAAGAAGTTCTTCATCATTTTCATGAGGTCAGAATGGATCTTTCTTTATATCAAGTGATCTCACAACCATCGGGGTACTCAATGGATGTATTTTATCCATATAGAATCGCTTTAAAATCTTTTCGGTGTATGTTGATTAATGGACAAATATTCCATCTTTCATATACTCAATTTGTAGACCAAGACAAAATTTTGTCTTTCCAAGATCTTTCATTTCAAATTCTTTCTTCAAACAGTCTACTGTTTTTAGAAGCTCCCCAGGAGTTCCAATGATATTTAAATCATCAACATACACGGCGATTATATCAAATTCAGATCCAGACCTTTTTATAAAGACACAATGACAAATTGGATCATTCTTGTACCCTTCTTTCAACAAGTACTCTCTCGGGCGATTATACCACATGCGCCCTGATTGTTTCAATCCGTATAAGAATTTTTGAAGCCTTATTTAATAAATTTCTTGGAAATTTTAATATGCTTCAGAACAATTTAATTCCTTCAATGATTTCCATTATACGCATATCAAGTTTTTCATGTATTGCCAGATTAAAATCTTAAATGACTACATCCACCACAAGAGAACATGTCTCTATATAATCATGTCTCTATATAATCAATGTCAGGATATTTACAAATATTCTTGTGACACAAGTCATCTTTATGTCTATCGACTTGACCTTTTTCGCACAAGAACATATTTAGCTCCATTGGATTTATACTTTCATGTGTTGGGATTCCGTCCAACTTTATAATTTTCAAGTGAAGTCAATCTTCATTGCGTATTTTTCATTTGGCCAATCATTTATCTTGTCCAAATTTTAAGACAGATTTGAGCTTAAGATCCTCGTAAATATTAATAATATTGAGTGCTACATTATGTTAACAACATCGTCGACGGTCTTTTTATATCGGTTCAATTATTGCACAATAAAGACATAACTTATTCAGATATCTTTATATCATTATTTTCAGGCACCTGAGCCTCTCGCATGAGGTATTACGAAATGTTATGTCGTGGTGCTCTTCTAGAGCACTTGCCTCGTTATTATGACCATCTTGAACATTTGCCTTTCTCCTTCTTCAAAGAGTTTAATCTTTGGAACCGATTGGTCTATTATGCTTTATGCGTGCCATAGACTCTGTCCCTCGTGTACTTTATTCTATTTGGAACATTAGCAGCTGAAATATGACATTTAGCTTTGGGTCAGTAAACGCGTCTGACAATAATTTATAAATTAATTATAACTTGAACTTCAAGTTCATATTTTCTTGTACGAGGATGTATATGTATTCATAATAATTCATTTCACGTATCACTTTTTTAGCTGTCCATTTTCTTCCCCTAATGTTGGGATCACCAACACATTTTTCAACTTTCTTTGGGAACCCATTTCTGTGCAATGTGGTGGCATAATTAAATCATATAACATATCTATATTTTTATATAGAAATTATTTGGTTCCTGACCCTGAACCGATTGTAATAGGGAGAAATTCTCATAACTTGGCTATATGCGTACAAGTGCTGATGTATATTAAATAATACATCTCATACCAAATTTTATTTTTGGGAGTTTTGTTCTTATAACCAATGATTTAGCTATAATTGGAGGCGTACAATTTCTGCTAAACCAACTTGGATTTAAACCAGTATTATCAAGATAATCATCATAATTTATATTTTAGAACTGTGCTCTAATAATTTGAGCAAGCAATCTTGCAAAAACCAAACTGCAAATTGATAATAAATGCACATGTGACCATAGAATAGATGCATCTGTTAAAATCATATAATAGTAAACGGTCCACATGGCAGGTGATTGGGCCCATATATTTATCACATTTTATTCGTTCCAAAAAATCAAGGGATTCAATCCCAACCTTAACTCGTATATCATGAGAATAAGCAGCACAAGAGAATTCTTGAAGAATATTTTATTCTCCAACATATGCCAATATAATTCTCAATTAATTTTTCGCATCATAATTGAACCGGGATGTCCAATCGGTGATGCCAACTAACATTTGTTTCAGTAAACCTCTAATTTACTTGTGGCTTGTGATTCTATCACCTTGCTTATACTTGTGTAGTACAAATAGAAGATAAATCAAGTAACCTTTCATATTTACCCGGTATGATTATAGTAATATAAAAGATATTCAATCTTCATTTCATTTATAGTCTGAATATGCCAACCATTTTGGCTAATATATTTAAAACTCAAAGTTTCTTTTGAGACTTACTACAATATCAATATCATGAACAATTTCATCCGAGTAGTAACAAATTAGCTCTTCCGAAGCTCTTAATTAATTTTGTACTACAAGATCTTTTATCACATCATCTATGTGGTGAATATCTCATTCATGGATAAAATCATATCATAATTATCATGGTCAAACTCATCATAAGCAAAATTATTTCTTGCTTTAATTTTTGCCTTTAATAACGTTTTATAAGGCTTGCCTTTAATAACTTTTTATAAGGCATAGCAAAATATATTTTGAGAACCATTATTGTTCTCCCTTTTTATAATTACCATAATGATGACTATTATTATTTTTTTATTTGTCACAACAATATTCATTCGTCAATCACTTGTCTCTATTTAGACTTATTATGCCAGCTACTATATTTACTTCAAGAATGGAGCAAATCAAATGGGAAAATAATTATGACTTTTCTAGGAAAAATATATTATTTTTCTTTAGTCATTATATATCATTGATATGATATAATGGTACTCAAACCTAATGTCTTACCCATATAAAGTCATGTTAGGCGATAATGAGTTGGAACTCAGACCCAACTCTGATAATTATAATGCTATGGGACTTAAACCCATCGTCTTACCCTCATAGTGCATTGCAACTTGAACTCATTGAAGTTGATATCATTAATAGAAAATGACAAAAATAATTTCAAATACGAAGGAAATGATTACCTCTTGAGTTAAACTCTTCATAATGTCATTTGGATACAATTCTCAACAATAGACTTGTGTTTACTCAAATTAGCTAAGTAATTAGTATCAAACAGATATATAAAAACATAAAATAATATTGAGGATTCAAATGTAGTCTTTACTGCAATAAGCTTACTTCAAGATGAAAGTGATATGACCAGCATATTAAAAAAAACTGATGTATCAAATAGAATAATAGTACTACTAGTTACCATGCACTTTTATGGAAACTAAGTATTATACTATATATAAAAATAAAGAAATATAGCAGAACCTTTAAGTTAATCAGGGAATCAAAAGAAAAAAAAATATGGGACAAATCTCTGTCTATTATCTACTACTACATGTTTTCCATACAGAAATGATTCAACATGTTAATTTGATAAGAACTATCATCAATGAAAAATTTTGTGTAGTACATACTTCTTGTACTAATATTTTATCTTATTAAACTAAAATAGTTACAAGTAATATTATTATTATATTATATTTGACAGTAAACTAATGTATAATCATTATACTAGGCATACTAAAATCTTATTATAAGATAAAACCATAAGCATACATAATAATGTATAATTTTAGTTTTATAGATTATTTAGTCTACCGCATGCCACCTATTATTAAGTTCATGAAAATTTAACAATGGTGACTTCCTTAGCGGCCGCATAAATACTAATTTTTCAATAACTAGACCATTGCCTTTTTCAAATATTGGTATAAACTTATCTAGTTTAAGCCCGGACTTGTTGCTATACCAGAAAGACGTGCATGTAACACTACATACCTTTTTTGAATAAAATCTGGATTTAATATGCAAATAAGACTTAATTAATACATGTAGATATATGTTAAGCTAGAGTATTAAGACTATCAGATATAGGATCACTTTAATCTATTTAACTTGTAGTTGTTTAATCCATCGATTCAAAAAAACAAAAATTATCTGATATGTTATTCTAGAAAATATTGTCTTATTGACAGGAACAATGTAATAGAAAAATATGTAGTTTGATTTGGTACTCCACATTACCAATACATCTATTTGATCTAAGGAATTAACCAATATGTTTTCAGGTAAAGTGTTGTAACTTGATATATATCTTATCAGAAGTGGAATTCAACCTTGAGGTTAGAGACCTCGTGCTGATAACGTGTTATGAAATAAAAGCAATTTAGTAAAACATGAACAAGAAATAAAAGCAATTTAGTAAAACATGAACAAGAAATAGAGATAGAGGGAAGGAAGAGATTTTCTTCTTCAATTGTGTGTATTTTTCCATTACAATTACATAGCCTTTTATAGGCATAAAAAGTAAAGACGATGAACATAAAATAGGAGATTTAATCTTTAACCTATTCACAACATGAGCATCCAATGTAGCATCTAATGTAGTATCCAATGTACAAATTATACATAACAACTTTTTATTTTTATAATAGTTGGTGTATAACTTTTGTACGTGTGTGGTTTCACATGTGACATGGTTGGGACAAATTGATAAACCTAATTCAAGAACCAAACAAGTTGCCTTCTCAAAGGTTAGTTTGTATTTATTGTTTGCTGCCTTTTAAACCCCACAAAAAAAGCTAATTTATGGTACATCTTATTCTGGATTTTGTGAAACCTTATGGGCTTTGTTGGGGGCCCATATGTCGTTTCAGTTCTGGCCCACTTTTGCTCCTCCAAAACACGGTTGATTTACGCAAATGTCCCTCTTATATGCTACTATTTAAATTTTGTCCCTATTTTAAAGGTTATGCAAATATGAAATATAGCCCTTAAAATATTATGTTTTCGGACAATATCAGACTCGAGTCTAATATTTGTTCATATATTACTCAACCTTGTTAACAAAATATTAGATTGTCGTGTAATATTTGCAAAAACACACAAAATTTTAGGATGTGGTCTAACATTTCTCATAAGATTTTTAGTTTGCTCAGAAAGAATCTTTAGACAATGATCTAAAATAAAAAAGAGGATCATTTACAAAACTAATAGCATGTTTGGTCAAGTTTTTTTGAGCCATAAGTATTATTATTTTTTTGCTAAAAGTGCTTTTGTCCAAAAATTGAGGTATTTGGTCAAGCTTTTAGAAGGAAAAAAGTGCTTTTGAGAAGAAGTAGAGCGGAAAAAGTAGTTTCTCTCCAAAAGCACTGGGGCAATTGCATCTATACCCACTTTTTGTGCCACATTTTAACCTGTGCCCGCTTTGCAAAAAAAATTGCTAGCGTACCCGTTTTTTCACATAACTTCAGCCCACGGGGCTGAAGTTTTTCTTTTGTATTGGAAAACTTCAGCTGAAGTTAACTTCAGCCCACGGAGCTGAAGTTTTTCTTTTGTACTGGAAAACTTCAGCTGAAGTTTTTGTCTAGAGCTTAAGTTTTCAAGTTATAAAATAAAAACTTAAGCAGTTTTCCAGCTTAAGTTTTTAGTTATAAAATAAAAACTTAAGCAGTTTTCCAGCTTAAGTTTTTCAGTTATAAAATAAAAACTTCAGCTCTAGAGCTGAAGTTTTTATTTTATAATGGGGAAACTTCAGCTCTAGAGCTGAAGTTTTTATTTTATAATGGGGAAACTTCAGCTCTAGAGCTGAAGTTTTTATTTTATAATGGGGAAACTTCAGCTCTAGAGCTGAAGTTTTTATTTTATAATGGGGAAACTTCAGCTCTAGAGCTGAAGTTTTTATTTTATAATGGGGAAACTTCAGCTCTAGAGCTGAAGTTTTTATTTTATAATGGGGAAACTTCAGCTCTAGAGCTGAAGTTTTTATTTTATAATGGGGAAACTTCAGCTCTAGAGCTGAAGTTTTTATTTTATAATGGGGAAACTTCAGCTCTAGAGCTGAAGTTTTTATTTTATAATGGGGAAACTTCAGCTCTAGAGCTGAAGTTTTTATTTTATAATGGGGAAACTTCAGCTCTAGAGCTGAAGTTTTTATTTTATAATGGGGAAACTTCAGCTCTAGAGCTGAAGTTTTTATTTTATAATGGGGAAACTTCAGCTCTAGAGCTGAAGTTTCCCCATTATAAAATAAAAACTTCAGCTCTCAAAGGGAAGCTGAAGTTTTTTAAAAAGTGGGTACGGATGCAAACAAAAAGACAAAGCGGCTACAGGTTTGGGCGCCCCGTGAAATTTTTACAAAAGCACTCTTCTGAGAAGTACCTTTGAGATTAATACACTTAGAAGTAGATTTCAAAAGCATGGTCAAATACTTATTATTGCTTAAAAGTGTTTTTCAAATTAATTAGCCAAACACAAATTGCTTCTCACCAGAAGCATTTTTTTGAAAATTACTTCTGAAAAATGTACTTATCAAAATAAGCTGATTTTAGAAGTTTGGCCAAACATGTTATAAGTCCCAAAAAAGGACAATCGGTAAAAGATTATGCAAAAATACAGTGCGTGCTTCCCCTCCCCCCTCCCCCACCCCACATTCTTAGGGGTCATTGGGTTGGGGAAGAAGTTATCCTAGAATTAATCATTCCGAGATTGTTATCACACCCTCACATAGGAACAAAAATAACACTACAATTTTGAAGTAATTAATCCAAAATTAATTATACCACGATTTTATTCCAATTAAATTTGAAATAAACTTATCTTAAGTTTAATTTCGAGATTAATTAACACTTATCTTTCGTACCAAAAGAGCACAAGGCACACAAAGCTAAGTGGTGTTATTCGACATAACTTTGTCACAAAAAATATATATTATTATACATATAATATTTTGTATATATATACAATAAATTGATAGAGCTTACAAAAAATCTTGTATACGTCAGAACGCGTACACACAAACACACACTAACAAATAGACACACATAAAAAGAAAGACATGCACAGAAAACCATATGCGAGATTGGTCCCCTCTAGCATGTGGAAATGTTCTAAAATGGACAGAGTTGGAAGCTTTTTATTTTTGCCATCATCATTGTAATGCCTCTTTCCAAGTACAATCCGTAACAAACAACTTTAAATATGGTGTCTCTGCCTACGAAGTTCATTTGTATTAGAGGCTTTAAAAAGGCCTAAAATATTTTATTTTTATTTTCTAATGAGAAAAATAAAATAATTTTTCAAGCTGTTATAACACATGATGGTCTCCTCTTGTTTTTTAAAAAATAGTTTATTACATACTCGGTCTCGAAGGGGTAATTATATCTTCTTCTTTTCTCTCTCTTTAAGAGTAAGGAGAAAAAATAAACTAATTTTTCTACTTGAGTTTGTCCCCATTAGTAGAAGGTTACTGTATTGTAGTACAAATGATACTGTATTATAGTACAAAAAATGTACTCTATATTTTTTGTATATACACTTTTCGGCTAACTAACATGTAAATATTTTCTAGCGCAAGCTAAAAGTGATAATAGCCCTTCTTTATTTGCTCTTTTTATTTGTGCAACTATAAAGTAAAAATAGTACGAGCTACCCAGTTTTCAGACTGATCATTCAAAAATAGCCAACCTTTGCAAAGTCATAGAAAAATAGCCACTATTATGCTGCAACACGGAAAGTTCTAGCATAATATACTGGAGATCGATGCACCTGTGTATGGAGTTCCAGTATACTTATGATGGAACTCCAGTATATTATACTGGACTGTTTTTCCTAATTCTAAACAGTATTTTCGTTCAGATTTATCTTTACATGAAAAATGACTAAATTTCGATTACTTTTCACACTGTGGCTATTTTTGAATGACCACTTGTAAATCTGATTATTTTTTAATTTTTCCCAAATATAAATCAGATGATTCTCTTATAGTTTTAACTCACTTCATTAACAACTATAATTTTTTTGTTTGATCTCACATTAAGCAGTAAAAGCATCTTTCAGATGTATTAAAAATGTGAATCAAGAAACCTTTTTGTTGTGATTGTGACAGGTGCAAGTATTTGTTTCACAAAGGTGGTGACGATTCTATTAAAGAGAATTTCGAAAAGGAGGAGCATAAGTTTTTGTAAGGTAGCTTAGTTAAATTTTGCCTTTGAAACTTTATTCAACGAGAGTTGATCATTAATTAAATTTAGCGAGACCATTCTAGTCGTCCCAAGAAACAATTTATCTGCCTAAAAAATCACCCAGTATTTGTGCTGATAGAAGATAGCATATACTCGACAAAATAGTAGACGTGTACGCAAGGTAGCACAGACATAACTATCATGAAATAAATTTTGTCAAAAAAGGAAGCGATTACAGACTAATTTTAAAATCCCAGTTTCGTATGAGAATCCATATGCATCTTGGAGAGTTATCCATGCTTTATAAGTTACTAATTTATCTTATCGGACAAAATTGAACTCCAAATTGGATAAGGTGAAGCCAGCTAAGCGTTACAACTATAACAAATATCACAAGTTTATTTATGGCCTACTATAGTACCATCTAATTCTCACTCACAACTGGTGTTATACACTCAATAACATTAATTTACTATAATAGTTCACTCATTACAATTTATATATAATGCATTTCATGTATTTTTTAAGTTTGTGCAAACACAAGTATGCCTAAGGGGTCGTTTGGTTGAGAAACAAATTATCCCATGATTAATTATCCGAGATCTGTTATCCCACCCTCCCACAGGGATTAAAAAAACTACAATCCCAGCATAACTAACTTGGGGATTAGTTATACCACAATTTTATCCCAACCAAACATGAGATAAAACTCATCTCAAATTTAATTCCGGAATTATCTTCTTATCCCTCGTACCAAATGAGCCCCAAGTTTTTTACTTATTCCACCCTTACAAACTTATATGTTTCTTAAAGCGCAATATGGCAAAGCTCAGGCAGCAGCATTCTCAGGCTCTGCTTTTGAGATGAAAAATGGAGGCACGCACAAATGTCATGAAAAATGGCAAAAAGGATTGCAATAATGATAATTGATAAGAAATGAAGACCAAAAGTTCAAAACTGACCTTCTATGATCTCCTTGTTACTAATACATATCAAAACATCAATTGTACCTCAATTCCAAAGTCCAAACTAATTAGGACACTGTTTACTTCACTACATTCGCCCTTTTGGACATATTTCATTCAATGTCTCACAGAATTTATCATATCATGAGTATTTTAATACTGAAGGTCAACTTACCGCGACCACCGACTACGTAAACCTCATCTAAATCCGAATTTAATGGAAAAAGGCATGTGGATATCCTTTTTATTCTTGCTTAACAAAATTCAAAGGCTAATGACTGATGATACTAGAACAAGTTTATGACCTGTGACTTTTTTGAGAAGGAAAAAAAATTAACAATGCAATTTGTCAGAAAAATTATAAATCCTTGAGGTTAACATCCAAGTAATAGGACAAAGAAAGAGAAGAATATCATTGCAGCTCATACACAACTACCAAGATTCACAGACCACAAAAAGCATACAACTTGGCACATTGGCACTCACTACACTAAACCTCATCTAGAGAAAAGGTATCTGAAACCGCTAAAAATGGGAACTACAACAAATAATTAATAACATTGATATCTTAAAGAGAACAAATGTGAAAGTTCTGAATTACCAGAAGGTACATTTGACAGTCAATCGCCAATCGTCCATTTGCCAAGCCCTTGATAATTCATGTTGGCAGCTTTCAGACTAGCATGGACAGAAACAACTTGAGAGCATGCTCTGTGCAGACCAATAAAAAATTCCTCTGTGGCTATCTCAAAGAGAACATCTTGGTGGAACACAGAGAGCAGCTTGTCCCACTTGATTCTTTTCTGTGCAAAATTCACTTTTGCAGCTCAAAATTTAGCTTGAGGTAAAGTTCGATGCAGGCACCTTTCTGGAAACTAGTAGAAATTTAAAAAGCAAGAGTTCAGCCTTCTGGCATTAGCAATATATCCACATTAAGTCTATGGCATTCCAACTCATATTAAATAAATAAAATGAAAGTGATAAAATTTTTTGGAGGATTACACTGTAATAATAGGTGGCCAAATTAGCTAAGCTAAAATGAACGGTAAACTAAGGTATGTACTTGTGTTGCAACTGATAATGGGATCAGGATCCCATCAGTTGGCTACTAAATAATCTGGTAAACAAGGATTCTGCTTTCACCTGGGGAGCCTCTCAGTTCTTTTATGAGTCCAGACAGCATTTTACATGTGATGCTAAGAAGAATGTTTTTTTTTTCTTATCTTCTCAAGTATTAGGGTCACGTCATTAAAGGGAATTATGTAAAAAACTTTATGGCCCAGGAGGGGAAAAACAAGGAGAACAGCTTGCTTCAAAAACTTTACCAGCCCTGACATATTATGCTACGACAGTGATGATTTAATATCATCCAAAAGGGCTCGTCATCCCAGGTGTTTGTAAGTTTAGTCAAGTATTAGACTTTCTTATAGCAGTTTCATAATATTAAAGAGTGGACATGAAGTCAAAAACCAGAGAGATACGGATTCACAGAACTATCAATCTACAATATGTACCGGTTGAAGGAGATGTAGATAAATGGATAGTCCACACCTTTCCACCTTGCTAACTGAACTCAAAAAGGAGCCTCAAGTGATTCATCCCAGACATCTGCACTTCCATTGGAGGCATCCTCTGCATCTTCCTCCATTGAGAGTCTAATATATTCTCTGTGTGCAAAGCGATCCCACTCAGTCAAATTCGGGTTCTCACGCTCCTGGAACAAAAAGAAAAATCATGTTAATCCATTGGTAAGAATGATGAAGGAATGTAGAACAGCCTCCTTTACTTATTAATCAAACATTAACTTTTCAATTACCTGACGTATTAGGAATGGGTCGCGAGTTTCAAATGCCATGAACTTATTGAGGTTAAAGAGTATATTGAAAACACTGCCGGATAACTTATTGCCCTTCAAGTCATGTAACATAAAGTAACTTTCATCCTGCAAGCAAGGAAAATTCAGTGCTACGTATCATTCTTGAAAATTAAAAGCAAGGAAAATTCAGTGCTACATATCATTCTTGAAAATTAACCCAGATGGTACAAATTAAAACAGCTGTAGATTACATATCGCATCAAGTCAAACAATACAGAGTTGAATAATGGCATTAATCATTTCGATTGAAAGAGAAAACAGCAACTTCTTTCCCAAACTAATCATAACTGTTGCGTTTCTAATCTCCAAAGGACCGTTGACCAAGAAATTACTCAGCACTCACTAATTCACCATCAAGAAGATAAAATCTGACTGTCAACCTCCCACCAAACAGCTTAAAAAGAAATACAGTTCACTAACTTTAACTTATGCATCATCTTCTTTCACAGAAAAGACCATTTAGAGAATGCAACTTACAAACTTCAACTTAGGTACCAAAAGGGGTCGACCAGAAGTGTTCTTTCATTAGAGAAGAAAAGCATTAATCTGATGAATATGTCACAGCATGTAAAGGACACACAACAGATAAAGACATCACATGTGAAAAAACAAAGATTACCTCTGGACTAATCATGTCGACCATCTGGCACAATATATCCTCAAAAAGCACTGGCTCTTGGCCCATGCATTCCATTCTATGCAACTGCTCCTCATAAAAAAATTGCATTTCATTCCTAGTCAGAACACCGTTTCCATCCAAATCTATGCATTTGAACCTGCCCATAAAATAAATTGAGATATAGAAAAGAAATGCGGTGTCATATGTGAGTTTGTGCATGTCCCACAACAATACGATTGACTATTTTTCTGAAGGGGACTCATCATTCTATAATGACATTACTCAGCCTAAATTCTTAGCTGCAATGAACTGAATTCAAACAATACTAATGCAAAACACAATCAACTAAACGGCCTTCCCTGACTGTCCCGATAATTCCTGATAGAAATGCTATTAATTATCAAAATACAACAAACCAACAATTTGACTTCCAACCCATAATAATTAATATTATCTCGCCAACTATGATGAAACTAGAGACAACACAGCAATGCTTGCATACACAAATAAGTCAGTCTAATCAACCAAGAAAAGCTAAAAAGCCACTAACAAAGTTAGCAGAAAAGATGATTAGGAAAGAAGACAGATAAGTTTGGATGACTAGACCAGCTTCCTTTTTTTTGGGTACTGTGAACAAAATGTTGGACGTGTATGATAGAGAACATTAGTTGACTTATCAGTTCCCTAAATATTGAGGGAGCTTGACTAATCTACTATGTAAAATTCTGCACCTACAGGGATCCACAAAAGTAATAAAAATGACCTTACTAATCTGAAAAGGTACTCTGTGTACTCAAATCTTATGCTTTCAGTAAGTAACTTGGTTTTCCAGTAAATAAATGGATAAGTAATTGGATCTCCAATAATTCTACAAGTTATAAGCCACCACAGTCGTAAATATTTCAATACACCTTTGTTCCATAATGTCTCAGATGATTTCTTCCCATATGTCCAAATTTTGGTGGACATAGTTAGTTACCTGGTACCTATTGTCGTTGGGAGGTACAGGTATACCGTGAAATTAGTCGAGGTGCGCGCAAGCTGGACCGAACACCATGGTTATTTAAAAAAAAAAGATGTCTTTGATCCACATCTCATTAAAATTGGACCATCAATTTTTTTTTTTTTTGGGGATCATAAAATTTTGCAACCTATGTGAATTACTTCATACATCTTAGATGCATTTCGATTAGAAATGTCTAGTTCTGGTTATTCTCTGAGAAAAAGAGGAGAAAGCTAACCCTAAGGGGTTGGCCTGGTGGCAATTGACTTGAGCCTTGGGGTATGCTCCCTTTCAAGGTCTCAAGTTCGAAACCTACTGGGTGCAAACAATTTCTGAGGGCCATCGGACCGGGTAAAACCTAAATTAACCGTGGTGCACTTGCGGGAAACTCCTTGCCGAGGGCCTGTGCACCCCCGGGATTAGTCGGGGGCTCATAGAGACTTGGACACCCGGTGCAAATCAAAAAAAAAAGAGGAGAAAGCTAAGATGGTTGCGGTTTTGTTTTGTTTTTATCCCCCCCC
>MU734085.1:3511-17579 GCA_026770625.1 Nicotiana glauca | reverse complement strand
CCCCCCCCCCCCCACCTTTCCCCTTTTTCACTCAATAAATTAGGAAGCAGAAATACAGAAGGAATCCACTAATCAACTGCAGTCATAGAATTGAAATGGATAGTTGAGATCAGTTCCTTCATAAAGAAAGAACATTAGTAACATAATCTCCGCTTAGCAGGAAAAAAAAATCCAGTAATGATGTAAAGAGACTTGAATTCTCCATCTCCATAAAAAAAGATCCAATTGCTCCACTATAAAAGAATCAGGAGGAGAAGTTCAAATTTTCATGGAGCTTGAAAAAGAGTTTCGTGTTAATCCTGAAATTTACCAGTATTCAAGACCAGGCTCTGATGTTTTATCCTCCTCCGACAATATAAAGTAAACAAAGTCTTCATAACCCATCTTTCCTTCAACTTTACTTGTAAACTTCCTTGGAACCTGACAAAAACATTTATTTTTTATCAGGTAAATTGTATTAATCAAAAGGGAGAGAACTCCCGTATACATGAAGTATACCAAAAACTAGAGAATTTACATCAGAACATGATTCTCTACAAAAGACGCCCAATCTTCTATACAAGTAGGGGCTATACAAGTAGGAACCTGACAAAAACATTACAACATGCTAATCCTCTCTGTGCCGTTCCAATTTTGTTGGATATCCCTTAAGGGACGAAAGAAAATTAAAACATAAACTCCTTATAACGTGATAAACAAGCATTCCCAAAAGTACAACAATTTATTCATTAAAGCAGGCAAGGCAAATTGATAAGTGACAAACAGAGTACAAGGAAGACTCCAACCTGAGAAAATATTCGATCAACAATCCTGTATGTAAGGGCATGGTTGCCATATCGAATGAGGTTCTCTTTATCAATCAGAAAATCATGATCCGTATCGAGCTCCCAAAACTTGCAATATATCACGTAAAAGTGTTCGTAAGAGAAGTACCTGCAGCCAAAATAAGATGCTCAATGACATGGCAGATATATTTGCTTGAACGGCAAGAACTTGACCAATGTTATCAGGGTAATGTCAAGCCAAAGTCAATAGAACAAACTCTAAAAGGTAAGTAAAGAAAGTAGCAGAATGTTCGACTTAGTTTCTATGAGAAGCCAGAGTTTCAAAGTAATCTGCAAAACATTGTGACGTGCTTTTGTAATGTATATCTCCCAAAATGGATCTGCTAATCATGTGATGTATAATGCATTTTTTCTCTGTTCTTTCTATGACTAGTTCAAAGAAGTACAATTTCCTAGCACCACCATTTGCCACATAAACATGCATAATTAAATCATGTGACATAGACATTTTGGTGTTTACAAGGCAAAGAAACAAGGACAGACCACATCAAGTGGCATAACATAAGTGAATCTCTAAAACTTCCCAAAAAGAAGAAAACTGTGAATTTTTTTCATGTCTATATTAAGTCAATCCCATTGCAACTATACTTACCTAAGGACCTTGTTAATATCTTCTTCTTCATCCGCATGTTGCATTGCAGCAATTAGGTCTGAACGCTTCAGCTCCCTGAGGGTAAGTTGACCATTACCCAATCTATTCACGTAGAAAAATATTCTGTATATTACAGTTTCAGCTGGCCAATGCAAGAAAATTAACTGTTAAGATAAGAGTAAAATAGTTTGTAACCCCTCTATGTTACAAACAGGTATTTAAATACGATGTATCATTCCAACTGTTAAGAAAGAAAGAAAAGACTATCTACTCCATTCCTAATGGTCCCAAACCAAGAAAGCTGACAGAACCCCGCAAAAAAGGGTGACGGGTAAAAGGGTTAGCTAATCTAGTTTGAATGGGACTCCTTAGAGAGAGCAACTAAAGGAAATTTCAAGTCTTAGACGAGAAAGCTTTGCCGAGGAAATAGAGTTCTTGTGCTTGATGTACCAAAAGACCAGAAAAGGTAATTAGATCTTTTATTGTCTTTCTTCTCCACCATTAGGCATGGGGGATGAGTAACACAGCATACTTAATTCAACATATATTTGCCTCAAAAATACTGTCCAGTTCATCAGAGAAACTCACACCTCACAATTTAATCTAGCACTGAAACCAAAAAACTACACCAAACTGGGGACCTGTAGCACTTTTAGTTATCTGCTTTGGTTACATGTAATGGTCCTCTCAAGAAAGAAATTGATACGGATGTCTAATAGAACAGCTCATGTAGGACAGTGGTTACATACATCCCACAAAACATCGTCAAATTCAAGGGCACAAAGTTCCGCATGCAAATTTTTAACGACGTCAAAATATATCAAATTAATAGAGGGCATCAGCAACTAAAACAGTATAGCATTTAGAAGGTACCATATCGCTCTTGAAATTCAGGTGTGCTCCGTAAGAACTCTAACCCAGGATGTGTTGCCAAAAGCTCTTGAAGCACGGGCTTGAAATCATCCTACAATCAAATTGGTTGAAGTTTCAATTGGAACAAGGAAAAAACAGATCTAGCAATCTAAAAATATTCTCCGTGTAATCATGAATCAGACCAAATCTTTAGCTCTTTCGGATAGGACGAGTAAGAAACTACGAAGTAATTATAACAAGTCACTCACACAAACAACAAACAAAGTAGAGAAAGCACCTGTGTCAGGTGTTTGAGATCTGGCTGCTTCAAGATTGTGTAAATCTGGGTTGCTATATCTTTTGTCAACATGTTTCCGTTGACCCAATAATCAACAAAGGCATCCCTACAGCCATGTTAAGCAAATAGCATCAGCAAACTACTTGACAAAAAAGTTCCAGACATTGTGAGAAATGAATTAACACTGAATGCTCAGGTATACTCTGCATTACTAGTACCCTACATCTGTTGTCACTTCCAAGTTTCTCTTTTTAAGTGTTAGTAGTTACAAATAAACATGGGAGAAGGTGTTATAAGTTTGCAAAGCAAAGAGTTACAGATACAGACCAAAAGGAGCTGTCTTAACTGGAACTGTCGAAAACAACAGACAAACCCATTAAGTACACTTTAAATGTTTGAGAAATAGAACTCCTATGAAATAATTCCTCCCTTACACAAAATCTATAAAGTTCTTTCATAAAACCTCTGCAAAGACAAACTACAACATTCAAGAAAGAAGCTAGATTTCAAATATAATCAACTATAACTAGCACAGTAACTATAACAAAAAATTGAGCTTCTGAGTGAGGGAGCTTACTACAATAGTATTAAGTCACTCAAACTATCAAAATATATAGAAGGATATATCTACTCAAGGAACTGTATTATATATCAAATATAAGGACGTCACCGGAGGTCGAAAAGACATATAGAAGGATGAAAGGAAGAAAAGGATGCCCTTAATCCCAACATTTTCATCCATGTTTCAAAGGTGCAGATGACCTTCTAGGAATTACCCAGAAACAGTAAACGAATCATCTTGAGAATTGAGAAGAAAGAATACCTTGTTATGATGCCCGTTCCATCAACATCAATCTTCCTAAAAAGAGCCCTTGAGAAGAACGACGGCAACTTGCATATTTCCTTAGTTATTGGTTTAAATTCTAACAACCCAAGGAAAAAAAAGTTATATGGAATGTCAAACATAAGCATGGATAATAAATCAAATCATGTAGGCCGACGGCCCATATATATCTAGCATAAATAATTATAAACTACTCTTTATACATTTATACATGATCCAGCTTAGTCTTAAGCCTACACTTAGTTTCCAGTCCAACCACAGCGCCCCCCTCCCCCAACTCACAAATTGTAAACCATATTGAGAATTTCAGCACTAAACAGACTCAGATATGCTGTAATTAGATCCAAAAAATAGTCAGAATCAGATATATGAATCTTCTACATAAGTTGTGCATGATTTGGGCTTATTTCACTGCAATACTAAATAATTTGTCTTTAAGGCGAATTGAGAGTTCTCTAAACTAAAGGTCACTTCTCTCCGTGACATCTACAGACAAACATCGGACCTAATATAAGTGTAACAACAATAATAAAGCATTAGTCCCTACTACTTTAATAGCCTATATGGATCTTTTGCTTCCATTACAGGTAGATAGAAAAAATCACCGAATATCATTGCCTCTACTGGATTGGAATTTGAACCATTTTCTCAATGGACTTCATTCCATTTTATTCTATTCTTAGTCGAGCCACGCTGAGTTTGCCTCTGCGGATCTAATCTTAGGTCTATCCCGTCCCCTTTTTGCATATTTAACAATAATAATATCGCACATATGGACCAGTCTATTTGGAAGATTATGTAAGACAACAATATAAGGCAATGTACTCTCATTTTTTTCCACTATAAAATTTTTTACTAAAGAATAAAGATAAAGAAAAAAAGAAATTTTAGTAAAGAAACACCACAAATGTACTGGAAATATACATAGACTTTGTATACTTGATCCCTTTTATTTGTGTAAGGAGTCTGAACATTCTTCTTACACCTAAAGTACAAATTGTGAAGGATATCTTAACTTTATATAAGAGATACATTCATTTTCCTCACAAAGCGTCTATGGTTTCTTTCAACATTGTCCAAACTACACAGTAAGGAATAGTCTTCCAATATTACCTCTGTTTTTCTTTTCATATCCTCTACCCCTACCAGCTGACAAAGTCTATTTTGGATCACTGGACTCCATATAAATTCAAAAATAGTGTAAAGTTTCCATGTATGTCTGCAGTGCAGAAGGAAATATTTAACTAATTGACTATGTTCTTCACAATGGTAGCATCTGCCACCTGCTGCAAAGATTACAATCTCTTTTCTAAAGAGTTTCTTGTATTAAGCAATCTTCGTGTAACTTCAGTTGCAGCTTTTGTCGGATGTGATCATTTCTAATATTACAAATTTGGTATGGCCAAATTTATTTATTTATTTATTTTTTTACATGAACCTCAAGTTGCTAACCGGATGCTGTACCACTGTGTGTGTTCATGTGTTGTGATTTTCTTTTAATTTCTTGGTCTTAGTGCTTACATGCAAGTAATAAATACTCCAGAACGACTTTTCTCTCTCTTCGATAAGCCTATAAACCTAACGGTAACATCATCATCTCCTCCGGCAAATCCACCAGCAAATCCCCAGCGCCGCCGGCACTCGTCCTGGCGACCCAGGTAAGTACTCGTCCCTCTCTTTCTCTCTCCTTTCTCTCTCCCCCGTCTCTCTCTTTCTTCCCCTTTCTTTTAACCTTAACAGCAGCTAGGCCGGCAACCCACCGACGTCGTCTCATCTTCCTTCTGCTTTTCCGACCCAACCACACCACTCTCCTCTGTGTTTACCTTTCTTCAAACCTTTCCTCGTCGTACCATTATTTCTCGGACCGGCACTATTTTTCGGCGACCGCTCCGGTGACAGTCCTCTCCTTTTCTTGGTCCCGTGGTGTGTTGTGTGTGTTTCAGGTAGCACTTTTGGTGGCTATTTGGTGACGGGTGGGAGGTGCACGAGCAAAGCAGAGCAGGCCATTTGGCAGTCACAAAGGGCTGGACGTCGGATTCCAAAGCACCCAGGTTATATTCGCGGGAATTGCTGCGGCTGCCCAGGCAAGCGCGAGGCATACGGGCGAGTAGAGCGGAGCATCACCGAGAGCACCAAGTCATATTTCCAGGTTCTTTCCACTGGGAGTTAGTACCTCCCGTTTTCTTGCCTCTTTCTGTATGTCAGTTAATTTGTGGCTTTTTAGTTAGCATCACTTTAAGCATATTATTAGAATACTTGTAGTTGCAACCGGTTATTTTATAGTTTGGGTCCGTGTTAGTGTTTTCCAGAGTTTGCCGTAGGTATAGTGGCTGTGGTGTGGGATGGTAGAGTATGGTCATGTCCTCGAGGGGTACTGGGGGTGAGTAAGGGGGTTGGGAGGGGGTCAGGGGTTGGGACGAGAGGAAAGGAGGATAAGGGGAAAGAGGGAGCTTGTAGATTGAGAATCGGGTTGTGGAACATAGGAACGCTGACGGGTAAGTCCATTGAGCTGGCAAAGATTCTCCAGAAGAGAAAGGTTAAGCTTGTGTCCAGGAGACTAGGTGGGCAGGGACGAAGGGGAGGAATGCGGATGGGTATAAGTTATGGTACTCTGGAGTCGTGAAGGGTAAGAATGGAGTGGGTATCTTGGTGGATAGGGATCTTAGAGTCTGTGGTTGAGGTAAGGCGAGTGAACGATAGGCTAATGTTTATTAAGTTGGTGATTGGTGAGTGCACCCTCAATGTCGTAAGCGATTACGCGATGCAAACGGGCTTGGATGAGGGTTAAGAGGCGCTTTTGGGAGGGCTTGGACGAGATTGTGCATAGTATTCCACCTACTGAAAGGTTATTTATTGAAGGGGATTTTAATGGCCATATTTGGATGGCTGCGGGTAGTTATGGCGAGGTGCATGGTGGCTTTGGCCTTGGAGATAGGAACGGAGGAGGTACTTCGCTGTTGGACTTTGCTAAGGCTTTCGAGCTGGTGATTGCGAACTCGATTTTCCGAAGAGGGAGGAGCATCTAGTTACTTTCCGAAGTTTGGCGGTGAAGACTCAGATCGATTACCTTCTCCTCAGAAGGTGTGATAGAGGGTTGTGCAAGGATTGCAAGGTTATCCCGGGAGAGACCCTCGCGACTCAACATAGGCTCTTAGTGATGGACATCGGCATTATGATGAACAGGAAGAAAAGGTATGCTCGTGGCCGACCAAGGATTAGATGGGGAGCTTTAACCAAGGATAAAGCCCAGGAGTTGGAGGGGAGGTTATCCGCTATGGGAGCTTGGAGTAGTGGAGACGCGAGCACTATGTGGTCGACGACGGCGAACTATGTGAGGGAGGCAGCAAGAGAGGTGCTAGGTGTATCGAAGGGTTTTTCTAGCAGGCACCAAGGAGACTAGTGGTGGAATGACATAATCCAAGGTAAAGTCGAGGCGAAGAAGGTAGCGTACGCGAAGTTAGCAGGGAGCACAAGCAAGGAGGAGAGGAGTGCGAATAGAGAGAGGTACAAAATGGCTAGGAATGAGGCAAAGCTGGCGGTCACGGAGGTAAGAATGCAGCGTTTAGCCGTCTATACGAGGAATTACGGGAGAAAGGCGGGGAAAGGAAGTTGTTTCAGCTGGCTAAAGCGAGGGAAAGGAAGGCCCGGGATCTGGACCAAGTAAGGTGCATCAAAGACGAGGATGGTAGAGTATTGATGGGAGAGTCCCAGATTAAGCAGAGATGGAAGAAGTACTTTTATGGTCTTCTAAATGAGGAGGGGGCCGAGATATGCACTAGGGGACTTGGGGCATTCGGAAAGTCTCCGAGATTTTAGGTATTGCAGGTGAATTAAGGTGGAGGAGGTCGCAGGGGCTTTGCGTAAGATGAGTACGGGTAGAGCGACCGGGCCAGATGAAATTCCGGCTGAGTTTTGGAAGTGTGTGGGTAGAGCAGGATTGGAATGGCTGACTGGGTTGTTCAATGTAATTTTTAGGACGAAGAGGATACAAGAGGAATGGAGGTCGAGTACAGTGGTATCGTTGTATAAGAACAAAGGTGATATCCAATGTTGTAACAATTATAGGGGTACCAAGTTACTTAGCCATACCATGAAAGTTTGGGAGAGGGTGGTGGAGGTGAGGGTGAAGAAGACGGCGTCTATATCCGACAATCAGTTTGGGTTCATGTCGGGCCGCTCCACTACGGAAGCTATCTACCTTATTAGGAGGTTGGTGGAACAGTACAGGGTTAAGAAGAAGGATCTACACATGGTGTTTATTGACTTGGAGAAAGCGTATGATAAGGTTCCTGGGGAGGTGCTCTTGAGATGTCTTGAAGCGAAGGGCGTGCCGGTAGCCTACATACGAGCGATCAAGGACATGTATGATGGAGCTAAGACTAAGGTTAGGACTGTGGGAGGCGACTCGGAGCATTTTCCGGTTGTTATGGGATTACACCAAGGCTCTGCGCTTAGCCCGTTCTTATTTGCCTTGGTGATGGATGCTTTGACACACCATATTCAAGGGGAGGTGCCATGGTGTATGTTATTTGCTGATGACATAGTTCTAATTGACGAGACGAGAGCCGGTGTTAACGAGAGATTGGAGGTTTGGAGACAGACTCTCGAGTCTAAGGGTTTCAAATTGAGCAGGTCTAAGACGGAGTACCTCGAGTGCAAATTTAGCGTTGAGTCGAGGGAAGTAGGCGGGGACGTGAGGTTGGGTCACAGGTCATCCCCAAGAGAGATTGCTTCAAGTACCTTGGGTCGATGATTCAGGGAGACGAAGAGATCGGCGAGGACGTCACTCACCGCATAAGGGCGGGCTGGATGAAATGGAGGCTTGCATCTGGAGTCTTGTGTGACAAGAAAGTGCCACCGATACTCAAAGGTAAGTTTTATAGAGTTGTGCTTAGACCGTCCATGTTGTATGGGACAGAGTGTTGGCCGGTTAAGAACTCCCATATCCAGAGGATGAAAGTAAAAGAGATGCGGATGCTGAGGTGGATGTGCGGGCACACTAGGATAGACAAGATTAGGAATGAAGATATTCGAAAGAAGGTGGGCTTCGCCCCTGTGGATGACAAGATGCGGGAAGCGAGACTCAGATGGTTCGGGCATGTGCAGAGGAGAAGCCTTGATGCACCGGTGAGGAGGTGTGAGCGGTTGGCCGTGGTGGGTACGAAAAGAGGTAGAGGGAGATCTAAGAAGTATTGGGAAGAGGTGATCAGGCAGGACATGGTACGACGGCAGATTTCCGAGGACATGACCCTTGATAGGAAGGCCTGTAGGTCTAGCATTAGGGTTGTAGGATAAGGGTAGTAAAGCTTTCCTTACTTCATACCGGGGGTGAGGCGGGGTTGGATTAGGGTTGATCTTAGATGGCTTGTAGTTTATGTTGAACCCACATTATTCTTGTTGTTTATCTTAGCCCCGGACCTTAGATTCTGGTTACCGTTATTGCATGTCATTCATCTTTTGGTTTTTATGCTTCTGTTACTATTGCGGTTTCTATTGGAGTTACTAATGAATTCTCTTTTCTTGTTTTTTATTTTATTTTCGTCTTTCTGAGCCGAGGGTCTATCGGAAACAGCCTCTTTGCCCCTATCGGGGCAGGGGTAAGGTCTACGTACACATTACCCTCCCCAGACCCCCACTATGTGGGATTTTACTGGGTAGTTGTTGGTATAGCCAATTTTTTACAATAAGTTCATGTATGATCATCTTAATATCTAGATTCTACAACAATCATCCTATGAGGCCTAACAATTTCCCATATAATATCGGTGGTCTCACAACCGTTTCATAAAACTTGTCACTTTGTTAGGTATTTTCCTATCACATACCACTCACATTACTCCTCTAGTTTTTTATCAGGACACATTACTCCTCTATTTCACCCATTCCATATCATTTCTGTGTTACATCTTCAACTACCATGTCATTCCCCTAAAAGACTGAGCCTATCCCGGTGTCTGTACTAGAAAACATTTTGGTGTCATCTTTTCTATTTTCTGTGAGTGTTTAGATTTGGTAGAATAGTTTTCTGATAATTGTGAGCAGTGAGCGAATTTATTTTGTATTTCGATTGTTTTCTTCATGTTTTTGAAAACAAAACATATCCTTGTTACAAGTAAAAACAAACCAAAATATGTTTGGACAAGAAACCATAAGTTATTGATCAAGAAAGAAAACATTTTGTTCTAAAAGATTTCCCTGCATTAGGTATCACAATCCCATCTAATCTCACTTCAAATCTTAATAAAGTTGAACTTGTTGTGCTTGTGCATATATTTTGTCTTATTTTGCAGTCTCCAACAAATCTTGTAGCACCCTAAGAATTTCAATAAATTACTCAAAGATATCTATTAATTGTTTTAAGGGGGCATGTAACTTCACAATTCTGTAGGTTCTATGCATTTAATAAGAATTTATTTCATTAAAACCCATAATTACAGATCTTATAGCATTTGTTGGAGAGCCAACAAAAGAATGATGAGAGAATTTGGTAAAAGGCCTCAAAAAACAAAAAGGCATATTCTGGAAGATAATGAGATACTACAGAAACTCTCATATTAAACCTAAATGGATATACACATATCCATACTCATCTCAAAGTCAATAAGAAAGCAATCCCCACCCCTCCCCCCAAAAAAAAAGAACCTTACCATGCATTTGTAGTCCATCCATGTGACCATAGAAAAATTGGTTTATTCTAAACAAGCAGCGTTCCTTCAATTCATTCGGAGGTGGACGGCCATTTTGAAAATAAAACTGCTATCATCATATGCATTTGATCAAAAGGAAGAAATTGTCACAATCTGTCTGTGCTCAAAAAGAAAGAAAAAACATCACTCTGAATTAGTTTTGCAACACTTCCATACCTGTGGTATTTGCTCTTTAACAGGCTCGTTCACTAATTTCAGAGGAGAACCTAATATAGAGGGGCCTGCCCTATGTCTTGTCGTTCGCGGTGAACCAGATGAGCTTCTCGGGGAAAGTGGAGGGGTACTTCCAGCAGGAAACATAGACGGCAGAGAACTGCTTGCAGCAACATTTGTGCTAGAAGAAGTTCCAGTCACATTCAAGGGACCACCACCCTTAGCATTATCAAGCAAAGATTTCACCTGCATGTATAGTCAAAATAGATTACTTTCCATTTGCCAATCAACTGAGATCAACAACAATGTTTATCAGAAACAGAAAAATAGCATATTCATCGCTTCGGTTTGCAATAATGCAGGGCAGAGTGCTCTTCCAAAACGAAACATCATATGTTCCCAGAACAAAAAAAAATCAACATGTAAGCTCAATAATTATCAGGTCCGATGTTCCATTCGTAAAACCTCAGACTCGTGTAATGCTGGCTCAGAACAATATCTTGGCAGAGTAACTTTTCAAAAATATATTGGATTCCAGCTGAACATCCTCAAGCATAATATCACTATTATTCATCACCAGTGGTATAAAAATTTCACGAAGAGTCTCCATTAAACCAAAGCACCAGCGCATCTCCATCATCCAAGGAAAGCTTCTTAGTGACAGTAGTTCCATGAACACACAGAATTAATTTTCATCGAATGCAACAAGTTGTTGCAGTCCTATATGCATACGATCAAGTTCCGAGCATTGTTTGACTCTTTTTTGAGAGTGAGCAATGTTAGACTCTTGTTGATAAAGAGCAAGAGCCGGCTAAAAAAAAAGCAACACAATTGATCCAAGAGAGCCCAGACATGTACTTTTTGTCAATAAAGAAAAAGTGGAGAAAAGAACTCAGAGAAAGAGCTCAAAATTGCAACAGACTATTGAAATCTTTCTTCTTCACTTTACACAAAAAGGTTTACATATCTTCATGGCGCCTTCTAATCATTCCTCACCCTAGGGGATTTGATAATACATTATACTCCACATGATACTACGCTCAACACAAAATAATTGACATTCTCATGAGACAAACGTATTATAGTTGTTAGAATCACTTCTGAGATACATATAAGATAGATCATATAGCAGCGTATTATGATACAGTAAGCCACTAACTTGAACTGCTTTCTAAATTTGGAAAAACTTTAACATAAACTTCCCATCTACACTTGATAATAAACTTTTATAGCCATACAAATGTTATCACACATGCAAATGTTATGAAATGTTTAATACCACAAGTTTAGAAAATCGTATAGCCACACAAATTTTAAGCCATGTTTAAGACCACAAGCTTGAAAGTTTTTCTTCCTTTCTTAAACTCCATACCAATTCAAACTATGCAGCATCAACTGAAATGGAAGAAGTACCATTTTTGACTGATTACCAACTAATGTTTATCAAAAGATTTACAAGCAATTACCTAATAAATGACCTGATTGCGTGCATATTTTTAACTCCGAACTTAAACTCATTGCAATTTCAAAATATAGTTCTTAATACAGCAAAATACAGAAAACATTATCAAAATTTAGGCACTGTGGAACTACCTTAGAAGTCGTGATGGGGAGCGAAAGCCATTGATCAAAGAGCCTCTGAGCATAAGGATTATCTTTGATAGCCAAAGGTGAAAATTCAGAAAGCTGCAATAATTCGGCATCGAGACTCGCTATATCAACAATTAAATCAACATCCATTGCGACTTTCTAACTAAGCAATGAAATCAATCCAAATCCAAATCCTTAGATCTTCTAGAACTTTCTTTATCATTCAAACAAACCCTAGAAATGAACCAAAACCAGCTCTTAAAATAGCAGCTCTTACATCACCACAGCTTTGGATGAATATGAAGTATCGATTTTGATTTTTGAAGAATGTGAAAAATGATTTTCTGGATTGAGAATTTCTTCTAGATCGTTATGGATTTTCTGAATCTGAGATGAGATTGTATGAGTCGAAACGGATTGTTAGGAATTGAATTAGATTTGCAGATCGGAGAAACAGAATTTACAGGTCGAAACCCTTGAAGCCAAGTAGTAGTATTTTGTGCGTGTGTGTGAGAGAGAGGGAAGTGTACAAAATGCAGTGTTAAGTAGTGTAATAATGTAATATCGTTCTTTAGTAAACAAACGTCTTCCCATTCCAAATTTCTTTAATTTGTCACATAGTTTGATTCATAAAATTTATTGTTTTAACATAACATAACATTTGTTAGTTATAATATTTTTAAAACTTATAACCTTAAGCATGGTAGTAAACTTTCTTTCAAGTATACAGAAACGTGTTAATTTGTGTGTTATTCTTTTTTTGAGTATTGGATATGAGATGGATAGCCATATGAACCAGCCTAATGTGAACGCTACTGTGTTAAAACATAAAATCAGAAAACTGTTAGAAGAATAAAAGAAACTGGAAAAACAGTAGCGATTAAGAAATATTCCGAGTCCACAATTTGCTTGTGCGTCCTTAAGGAATTTTAACCCCCCCTCACACGTTGCCAAGGTAATGGATTAAATTCTCCAGGATAAAACGGAATAAACCTTCCTGCAACAATGGCAAACAAACTGCAGGATATCAACGAACTTAAAGAACGGAGCAATATCACACTTACGAATTCGAGAGAGAGAGAGACTGCGAATTAGAATGCAGTATTTTCAGAAAGAAGGAAGTTCTGTAATATTTTTGGTGTATTAAAAACAAAGCCATGCCTCTGAATTTATAGGCAATTATTGGAAGAGGTGTGATGTTTATTCTAGAAAAGGTACCTTTTCAGAAATTTACGCCGCCTGCCGCGGTCCTACCGCGGTTACGCCAGGACCGCGGCCAAAGTGGCCTTCTGAACCTGTAGAAGGGTTCTGGCGCGGTCCTACCGCGGTTACGCCAGGACCGCGGCCAGACTATACTTCTGAATCTTCAGCACTGATATGGCATTTAATTAATTATTAAATAATTAATTAAATAAATTTTATCCAAAAAATAATCTTATCGATCATTATCTAAATCCAAATCCAAAGCCGAAGCCGAGCCGAGCGAGCGACGACGGCGCGAGGGTTCATTCTCTTCAACTCCTTTTAAGAGCTTTAAGAAGTGGTTCTATATATAAGCACACAAATGTAGTTGTCCCTCACCAATGAGGGACAAAGTGCAAGTCAAAAGCTCACTTCATTCAAATTTTCATTTTCCTCTATTTTATTTCTCACCATTTCCAATTCACACTCTTATACTTTAAAGCCTAATGCTTAAAATCTTTGAAGCTCAATGCCTTTAAAGTCCAACAATCCCCTACATGAATGGGAATGGTTGTAACAAGAATGATCATAGAAGAAAGCTATGTGATTTGCAAGTAAGGATTAATTGCATCTGGATAAGTAGGTTTCCCTTTGAACTTTCCGTAGTGAATATATGTCCGATATACTCGGTCAATCGGTAGATTTGATATCTTTGAACCGTCGAACTTTAGTGTATACCTAGACAACCATATGTCACACAATCAACCCTTAACCGTCTTTTAGTTCTCATTGTTATATTCGTTTCAGCCATGAACACCGCCTGGTTTCATAAGTGCGTAGAGAATTGGCCTTACAACATTCTCATTGAAGCAGCTTCCACTTCACACTTACATAGGTGATTCCTAAACGTGTAATCCTTTAGATTGACACTATTTGATAAATATCACATCAAACTTAGGTAATCATTAAAGAACGTGTAAAATTCTATCATTGTTACTGAACATT
>MU734080.1:57804-71517 GCA_026770625.1 Nicotiana glauca | reverse complement strand
AGGTATGGATTCTTGGACTTAGATTATGATATTATTGTGTATAAACATGGATTAACACTGAAAACCCAAGGAATTAAATGTTAAAAATGGAGGCTAGGGCTTGAGTTTTTTATATTTCCAAATTGTGATTTTAATAGGTCATTTGAGCTCGGATTTGGGAGTTCTTGGTATGTATGGACTCGTGGTGATACGAGGAATCCGATAATGTAATTTTTGTAAATTTTTGAGAAGCGGGCTCGGGGCTCGGGTTTTGTTAGTTTTGGGATTTTTGCTACATTTCGATTGTTTTCGATTGGGTTATATCCCCTTAGCCTATTGTAATGTATTCATTCTGATTTTGGTTAGATTCGACGCGCGTGGAGGCCAATTTGAGGTGCAAAGGCATCGCGAGCGAGGAATTTCACTGGTTCGAGGTGAGTAATACTTGTAAATGATATCCTAAGGGTTTGAAACCCCGGATTTGCACATCATTGTGCTGTATTGAGGTGACTTGCACGCCTGATATGAGCGTGGGGTAGAGCACCATTGGGGATTGTGACTTGGTCTGTCCCGGTTGTTGATTTTACTGCGTACTTGACTGAAACTATTTGTTATCATCATAATTTGGGCTGATTTCCATGTTTGGGCTTCGTGTCAACTATGTGAATCCTTCGGGGATTGAGATTACCGTTTTTGTATATCTTGCATGTCATTTGGTTTCAATCAAAGATTTTAAATACTGTTTTGTAAACTTAGCCGTATTTCTAAGTTTTGAAAACTCAAATGATATTTTAAATGTTATTTCGGGCTGAGAACTACTGTTTTATAAATGCCCAAGGGGCTTATAATGTTTTTTGGACTGATTATGGGTGGCTCGGGCTGCACGCCACAGCAGTGACTTGAAACAGTGGTAACAATGACACTGTGTGATGTGACTTGAAACATTATGGGTGGCTCGGGTTACACGCCGTAGCGGTGTTATACTGATTATGGGTGGCTCGGGTTGCGTGCCGCAGCGGTGTTACATTGATATTGAGGCCGAGTGCCTGGATGATTATACTGATATTGATATGAGGCTGAGAGCCTAGATTTGATGCCATGAGATGGCTTGTTATTTCGCTTGGTCTGTAGGAGCCCCTCCGGAGTCTGTACACACCCCCAGTGAGCGCTGTCGACGATAAATAAACATGGGTGGCTCGGGTTGCGCGCCGCAGTGGGTACTGGAATGTACCATCATATGCATTGCATTGCATTCATGCATTTGTTCATTATTTGTTGTCTGTGATATTCCTGGAGATATTTATCTGCTTTTTGCTGGTGCTATCTGATTATTGAGTGTTGGGGCCCGAGTGGCTGACCAGGAACGAGGATATTGCCCGAGGGGCGGATTTCTATGCATAGTGTCACAAATTATTTTGAAAGTATGTTTGGCAACTGTTTAAATGGGATCATTTTCAAAAGAGGTTTTAACGGAGCCCAGATATTTTCCAAAGGATTTCACGATTTTACTGTTTTCTAAAAAAGGTTGTACTGTTCTATATAGTATGATGGAGTGCCTTATGCGATTTCTTGCTTTCAGCTATTATTTACTTTTATTAATCATTGAGTTGGAGTACTCACTTTACTCCCTGCACCTCGCGTGCAGATGCAGGTACTTGACCACCCGGTAGCGATTTTTGAGCTAATTGAAGATTTGTTATCATAGCTGAGCTAGGTGACCGCTAGCGTCCGCGGCACCAGATCTTCTCCCTCATTTTATGTTGTTCATGTTACTTTCAAAATTTGTTCTTATTTCTGGACTTGTAGTACTTTAGTGAACTCTGTAGTAGCTCATGACTAGTGACACCCCGATGTCGGGTTGTGACGGGATGGTTCCCTATTGTTATCGTTGTTTTCCGCGCTTTTGATTATGCTAATCATGTTTTAGCTTTATAAATATTAAATAACTATTAAAAGGAAGCGTTCGTGTTGTTGGGTGGCCTTGTCTTCACGAGAAGTGCCATCACGATCGGGTTTGGGATTTGGGTCGTGACAAGTTGGTATCAGAGCCTAGGTTACTAGGTCTCACGAGTCATGAGCAAGTTTAGTAGAGTCTTGCAGATCGGTACGAAGACGTCTGTATTTATCCTCGAGAGGATGCAGAACCTTTAGGAAAACTTCACTTTCTTGGAATTCTTATCGTGCGTACTTGATTCAGCTTGAGATATAACTCTTGAAATTCCTTCCACATGTCTGTATGCGCACGTGAGCGCTCAGTAGTATATGTGCCTTGATGGCTTGGGTCCTCGATCGAGGGACAAGATGTAATCTCCGTGAGTTTGATGTTGGGCCAGTCTGGAGGACTTGAGGCCGGATCTTTGCTTATGGCTTGAGCACCAAGGTGCTGATTTTGTGAGCTGGTGTTATGAACTTATATGTTCAGTATTGTCCCTAATTGTGGGAATGGCGACTGGATAGCTACATAATGAGTATGTTGGTACTGTGTAATGTCTCTATATGACTTGGTAATGACGAAGAAGTCTGCAGGATAGTAGATGGACTGTTAAGTGATTCGATTGCTATTGTGGCGTGATGTGTAGTCCGAATTATGGGCCCGTGAAGAAAATTTTCGTATCTCCTAGTTGAGAAGTGAAGTACATTACGTGTGGCGATATGAGTTCAGACTCAGGAAGACTAAATGGATGTGTTATATATATGATGATGGAAGGTGTGCTGAAATACTAAACTGAGGCGAAGCAAGTGGGTTATCTCCTGCGGAGTGTTCTTAAGGGGTACGATTCTTATGTATATTGTTAGAAGATCTCATGTGTAATTGAAGGGTACGTGTTATAATTAGGAAATTTGGGTCACTTTAGAGAGTGGATTCAGCTGATGTGGGTATGAATGCGAGGTTTGTAGAGGATTTCAGTATCCGAGGATCTGTATTTTCATAAACTAGTAGATGATTTGAGTTTAATCTCACGATAATATTGTGGCATCATTAGAGTAAAAGTATTATGGGTTATTAAATGTGTCCTGATAGATGGCTTCGATCCAAGTTGGGGAGGTTGTTGTTGATTAGCTAATTGCACGGTTATGTGCTATGTTGGTTCCTTTTCGAGGTATGCTGGCGGATCAGTTCGGGTTGCAGAAATTGAGCCGAGGATGGCACGAGTAAAATTTTGACGAAGGTTACATGGTGCTTCGTAGGTGTGAGAAAATAATAGTATATCTTGAGCTGTTGTTGGTAAAGAATGCTTAGGGTGAAGATAAGGAAGTTGTTTGGTTATATCGGAATGAGATCATGTCCTGTAGGGTCAGAGTGCTAAGGAGGCATGAGTGGTTATGTCTGTTTGATCAGGTAAATTGTGGTTGAATAAGAGTGAATGACTTGCGAGAATGGTTCTAATGGGTTCAAGAGTCTGCGTACGTCAATTGAGAGTCCTAAAGTTGCATATGGGGTTAGGAACTGAGTTTCATTAGAAGATGTCAAGACTTGTGGTGTTCTATGTTAATTATGGTAATCTATGTATTCGCATCAGAAAGGTAAATGAAACAGGGTTAGATTTACAGAGAGTTCTTCTGGGTAAGGTATTCAGGGATGTGGTGTTTCTGGAAACATTTGAGAGAGTAGTCAGCGGGGTGTGGCTCCTATCAGTGTGGTCTTATGCTTGGGTCTCGTGCGGTAAGCCTGGATTGAGGAATTGAAGTACTATGGCAAGGGGAATATCAAGTTGAAGACGAATCAGAAGAAATTTAGATAAATGGAGTAGCTTGATAACTGATCGGATCGGCATGGTAAGGGCATGATTAATTCTTGGTGTGTATCCGAGGTAATGAGTTAGCACATGTAATTTTGCAGCAATGCTCTTGGGTTTTGATGACTTGCTTAGCGTGATTTGGTTAGGAGGATTCAGTCATGGCAGTTTAGTTTGTGCAAATGAAATTGGGAGAGTTCTTGTTGATTGCTGCCGTGGTAGAAGAGGTGCATCTTCTCCGAATGTGAGAGGCATGAGATGTGTAAGGATTTTCTTCTTGATGATATCTATGGAAGCTCGTGATTAGATAAATTTCAGTTTAGGTCAGAAAGGAAATTCATAAAGCACTTAGGCAGCGGGTAGCCTCAGATAATCAAGGAAAATGATACGGTTGTTTGAAAGTGATCCGACGAGAGTATATATTTCAGAGAAAGGGTAATGTGATTAAGTGATGGTACTTCAGTGGTATTGTGGCACTTTCTTGTTAAAGCCACTGGTGATATTCGGGTTGGCTTGGTGGCTCAGGGAGATTTTTGAGTATGTATCGTGGAATTATTGGATATCTAGCTGTGGCATGTGTTCAAACGGCGAAATTGGGATCAAGTATGATGATTCATGTGCTATGGGGGACTGGAGGCGAAAGTCCTCATACTCGGGCTATTTGCGATGGTGGATCGTGTGTATTGGCACCGTGTGGCGAGTATTGGGATTTGGAGGCTCGAGTGAATCTTTCGTTGCTGGTATGTTGGATTTTGGATGTGATGTTAGAGTTCAGGCTGGTTGTCTCAGTGTTAGATTAAATTCTGGACTATTACGTTATGGGCTATGCCGGAAATGCCACAGTTTGAGTGGCGAGGTGCATTGGGTTATGTTCTTGTGAAGTGGTTTATCTTTCAAAGACCCAGCGGACGGCTGGGAAAGGATTGCTTTTCCTAATTGAGCCCTTATGATGGATGTCAGTGCAGAGGTTGCTATTATTGAGCCAGTTCCGGCGTTAAGGGACCTTTCGAATGAGTGTTCCAGTTTGAGTTGACTCGGTTGGCTCCAAATTGTATTGTCGAGGGATAGGTTGACTCGATCGTTGTTGAGCTTATCAGCGATCCTGGGGAGATCTATGAGTTGTTATCTGCGTTGCGAGACGTTATGATTTACGGACTATGGGCACATACGGTGCGGCGCTATCGGGATTCATAGTGGAAGTTGAGGGGGAAACCTCAGTTGTGCTTGACTTTTGTAGCTTATAACGCTATATGTAGATATTGTATGCACTCAGTATGCTTATGACCGATACTCGGTACTTTGTTGTAATGAGAAAATTTGGCTTGATGTGCATCTCCTTATGTGAGATATACGTGTGGATCGGGTGGCACGCCGCCATGGGTATGTTATCTGGATCTGGTGGCACGCCGCAACAGTGTGATGATGGGAATAGTTTTCCATATGCTGTCTTGTATGCCTTGTTTCCTGGTTCCAAGAAAAGTCCGTATTGGGTGTTGCTCGGCAAATGGCGCCTCGGTTGTGTCCTTTCAGGATACTATGATTTCATTGAGGTTACAAGTATAGGTTATTACAGCTGGTTCGGGCTTATTCTGAATATAGATGTGAGGTCCTGACCTTGTGTATGATTTCGAAAATGGAAATGTGGTTCTATGGTTTATAGACTAGATGGATTGGGAAATTTTAGCTATGTTATGTTATCGGACCTATGCGAGATAGGGTGACGTGAGATCACCCCCGGGCTCATACATAGTAAGGTTATTCAGTGATTGTTTGGCTTTTGGAACAACTCTGGGCACGTTCGAGGATGAACATTTGTTTAAGTTGGGGAGGATGTGACGACCCGACCGGTCGTCTCATGAGTTACCGCTCCATTCTTCCTGTTTTCAGCTTCTTTATGCTTCATTGTCCGTATCTTGTGTAATAGAGTTGAGTTGGAGTGATTTTGATAAGAAATGAGACACTTAGTCTCTTTTAAGAAGGCTTAGGTTGGAAAAGTCAACCGGATGTTGACTTATGAGTTAGAGGGATCGGATGTAAATTCCGATAGTTCGGTTAGCTCCGGGAGGTGATTTGTGACTTGGGAGTGCTTTTGGAGGTCCGAAGTAGAATTAGGCTTGAATTGGCGAAGTTGGAATTTTGGCAAATTCCGGTTGATAGGTGGGATTTANGTAATAGATCATGTTTGTGCTTTTGGTTGTGGTCCCGGGGGCCTCAGGGTGAATTCAGGTTGTTAAACGGAGAGTTTTGAAGTTTGTTGCATGTTTAAGGTTGCAGGTTTTGGTATTTTCACACTTGCGGTTTTGGGACCGCAGGTGCGGTCTTGCAGAAGCGGTTGATGGGAGCGCAGAAGCGGAAATGGTGCTCAGGGCAGGTTCCGCAGAAGCGGAATCCTGGCCGCTGAAGCGGGTCCGCAGGAGATACTTTGCCGCAGAAGCGGTCTTGGACCTTTTAAGTTGAACCGCAGAAGCGGTGGATTGGGCGCAAAAGTGGTAACCGCGGGTGCGGTGTTCGAACCGCAGAAGCGGAAATCTGGGCAGAATAATAAGTTAAGTCTTCTTCGCGAATTTTGAAAGAGCAAACATTTTGGACTTCGGACTAAGGCGATTTTTGGGCGATTTTGAAGAGGGTTTCGAGAGTCTTCATCAGGTATGGATTCTTGGACTTAGATTATGATATTATTGTGTATAAACATGGATTAACACTGAAAACCCAAGGAATTAAAGGTTAAAAATGGAGGCTAGGGCTTGAGTTTTTTATATTTCCAAATTGGGATTTTGATAGGTCATTTGAGCTCGGATTTGGGAGTTCTTGGTATGTATGGACTCGTGGTGAGACGAGGAATCCGGTAATGTGAGTTTTGTAATTTTTTGAGAAGCGGGCCCGGGGCTCGGATTTTGTTAATTCGGGATTTTTGCTACATTTCGATTGTTTTCGATTGGGTTATATCCTCTTAGCCTATTGTAATATATTCGCTCTGACTTTGGTTAGATTCGACGCGCGTGGAGGCCAATTTGAGGGGCAAAGGCACCGCGAGCGAGGAATTTTACCGGTTCGAGGTGAGTAATACTTGTAAATAATATCTTGAGGGTTTGAAACCCCGAATTTGCACATCATAGTGATGTATTGAGGTGACTTGCACGCCGGATATGAGCGTGGGGTAGAGCACCATTGAGGATTGTGACTTGGTCCGTCCAGGTTGTTGATTTTAATGCGTACTTGACTGAAACTACTTGTTATCATCATAATTTAGGCTGATTGCCATGTTTGGGCTTCGTGCCAACTATGTGAATCCTTCGGGGATTGAGATTACCGTTTTTGTATATCTTGCATGTCATTTGGTTTTAGTCCAAGATTTTAAATACTGTTTTGTAAACTTAGCCGTATTTGTAAGTTTTGAAAACTCAAATGATATTTTAAATATTATTTCGGGCTGAGAACTACTGTTTTATAAATGCCTTAGGGGCTTATGATATTTTCTGGACTGATTATGGGTGGCTCGGGCTGCACGCCGCAGCAGTGACTTGAAACAGTGGTAACAATGATACTGTGTGATGTGACTTGAAACATTATGGGTGGCTCGGGCTGCACGCCGCAGCGGTGTTATACTAATTATGGGTGGCTCGGGTTGCGTGCCGCAGCGGTGTTACATTGATATTGAGGCCGAGTGCCTGGATGATTATACTGATATTGATATGAGGCTGAGAGTCTAGATTTGATGCCATGAGATGGCTTGTTATTGCGCTTGGGCTGTAGGATCCCCTCCGGAGTCTGTACACACCCCCAGTGAGCGTCGTCGACGATAAATAAACATGGGTGGCTCGGGCTGCGCCCCGCAGTGGGTACTGGAATGTACCATCATATGCATTGCATTGCATTTGATTTGTTCATTATATGTTGTCTATGATATTCCTGGAGATATTTATCTACTTTTTGCTGGTGCTATCTGATCATTGAGTGTTGGGGCCCGAGTGGCTGACCAGGAACGAGGATATTGCCCGAGGGGCGGATTTCTATGCATAGCATCACAAATTATTTTGAAAGTATTTTTGGCAACTGTTTAAATGGGATCATTTTCAAAAGAGGTTTTAACGGAGCCCAGATATTTTCCAAAGGATTTTATGGTTTTACTGTTTTCTAAAAAGGGTTGTACTGTTCTACATAGTATGATGGAGTGCCTTACATGATTTCTTGCTTTCAGCTATTATTTACTTTTATTACTCATTGAGTTGGAGTACTCACTTTACTCCATGCACCTCGCGTGCAGATGCAGGTACTTGACCACTCGGTAGCGAGTTTTGAGTTGATTGAAGATTTGTTATCATAGCTGAGCTAGGTGACCGCTAGCGTCCGCGGCACCAGATCTTCTCCCTCATTTTATGTTGTTCATGTTACTTTCAGACTTTGTTCTTATTTCTGGACTTGTAGTACTTTAGTGAACTATGTAGTAGCTCATGACTAGTGACACCCCGATGTCGGGATGTGATGGGATGGTTCCCTGTTGTTATCGTTGTTTTCCGCACTTTTGATTATGCTAATCATGTTTTAGCTTTATAAATATTAAATAACTGTTAAAAGGAAGCGTTCGTTTTGTTGGCTGTCCTTATTTTCACGAAAGGCGCCATCCCGACCGGGTTTGGGATTTGGGTCATGACATGTATAATCTCGTATATTGAATTGATAATTTGATATGATAAATGTATCTTATTTTTAAGTCTATCTTGTATGTGATATCCCCTATGTATCGACATATTTTGTATTTAACAACTACATATTGAAATTATATATCATCCGATATATTTAAAAAAAAAAAAAGACATGTAAGATATATATGTGGTATATATACATTATAAACTATTTATGCATGGTATAATAAAATACCTTAACTATATATATGTTATTTATGTAGTATAAAAATGTATGTTTTGAAAAATATAAAATACATCTTTATATATATATATATATATATATATATATATATATATATATATATATATATAAAGATGTAGTTTATGCATATTGTTTCAACACATTATAAATCATGTATAACGATATTGTATAATTACATCAAAATAATAATATACCTTGAAATATATGAGGTATATTTGAATTGGTAAATAAATTAAAAATATAAAGTTGGTAAGAGATATTTTCTAAGTGGTGGCTAGTGTCACGCGCTCGTTTTATGTCTCACAAAAACAGCCCACGCGGCAGCCAAGCACCAACTTGACTTCAGCCTGCTCCAACACTCGGCCAAAATTTCAGCAACTTTGGACTTCAATTAATTTAGGCAGCGTTTCAACGTAGTAAGTAGACAATGATTTGAGGCAACGAAAATATAGTGAAGGGACAGAATTTAAATATGAACGAAAGACACAAGTTTACAGGAAACTCTTTTCCCAACTTTGTATTTAACTCGAGCATACAAAGAAACTCAAACTCCGAAGTACATCCGTGTACAAAAATGAAGATCACTCTTGACCCTCACAAGACTACTCTTAGCCTTAGTGTTTTCACTCTTGAAAACAAGACTTAGGACACTTCCTAAATCAGAAACATGCACCCCACACACGTTTTTCACTCTATGCCATAAAGGAAATAGGTGCTGTCCATTTATAATACATGAACCAGCCCCATGTTTACAATAGTTGCCCCATTTTTAGGCCACAACACTTGCCCACTAGCCCACTACTTTACTTTAGTGTAGTTGACACCCCTAACTACTAGGATCATGTAAATCATGCTATAAAATAGTGAGATCATGGCCCCAAAAACGTAGCTAACACCTGCCAGCTTTTTAGACAAACATAACTGCTGCCCATGTGCACAGCATGTGCCGTAACCGCCCTTTGACTTGGTCCATTCTCATGTTGCTGCCCAATTTCGTGCCTTGGCTTGGATCAGCTCCAATACCTTTGTATTACCNCGTTTGCCCATCCGTTTTTGCCTTGTCTTGGCATCACTGCCTCATGCCTTGATGCCTTTGCCACAATCAAGTGTCACCCTTAGCCCGCAACTCATTGTCAATCCCTTGCCAAGCTGCCTCGCATCCGTTCAAAGCCTTAACCATCGCTTGCCCATTTTCCCTTTTGACTTTGGTGCTGCTCGCGCACCGCTCTTTGTAACACTCTTGCTGCCTCATGACAACACTCTTGTTGTCAAGTCGAGCTCAATTGGCGGAGGTCTAACAGCTAGCGAGGAGTTTTTTGCTTGTTGATAATCTTTTTAGACCGAAAAGCAATTCTATGTTTAATTCAAAGCTTTGATTGGAGTATGGTGTCAAAAGAAAAAAAAACTGGAAAATCAAAGGCAACCCCATGATTTATGCCGTGCGTTGGCTAATTAATTGTCTCGGAATCTTTGCAATATGCTAATTATGTAAAGAAAATCTGCTATTTATGAAATAAACAAAAAGTGATACTATCATTTTCTTAAATAATTTTTAAAAAGTGCTTAGCCGGGTAGTTTTTCCAAACTTTTACTAACTATATTTCCCAGCCCACTGCCCACTCCAGCGCCCCAGCCCAACTGCCCAAGCCCTAAGCCCACTCTCTATTCAATTAGGGCACACTGGCAGTCGCGGACAGACTCCTAACTCCTCAGAAAGTCATTCCGACTTAGGGTTTAGCATTAGCATTCCGACACCATTTCTTCAGCTTGCTCAGTTTTTTTGGGACGTAGAGAGCTCTGCTTCAACAGCATTTCTTCAGCCTGCTCTGCTGATCCCTCTACTCTGCACCCCATTTCCCCTCCTCTTTCTACCGCTTTCACCCCCAGGTATGCTTTGCCCATATTATATTACATACTGTAGTAGACTTGAAATTCATAAAAGTTACAGATTGCTCCCCCCTTTTTAATTTTTATTACTGTGTTTAACTGGACACTTAGTTTAAGAAAACAATGCATATTTATGATAAAACAAGGTGAATTTAGTATTGGAGATTTAATCTCCATATAAAATCCAGCATTATTATGTACAATATCTGCTTGCTACTTTTTCCTCATTATAGATAATACCTGCATAAGTTATGCAGAATCTTTGTATAAATGCGGGATAGAATTTGGAATAAGAATGTGGGTATTATTAGTATGTGGATTAAAAATACTAGAATGACAAAACAAACTTTTATTTTGTTTGAAAAGTAAGACCACAATTTTATTTATTTGATCAGTAAAAGAAAGGCTTGTTATAAACCCTCAGGGGTTGGCCTGGTAGCAATAAACTTGAACCTTGAGGTTTGCTCCCTTTCAAGGTCTCAAGTTCGAAACCCACTGGGTGCAAACAATTTCCGAGGGCCATCGGACCGGGTAAATCCTTAATTAACCGTGGTGCACTTGTGGGGGGAAACTCCTTGCCGAGGGCCTGTGCACCCCCGGGATTAGTCGGGCCTCTTAGAGACTCGGACACCCGGTGCAAATAAAAAAAAAGGCTTGTTATATGGGCATGTTTGCCCTCCCTATTTGCTTAAACTTTTAGATGAGGTAGTTTATAAATGTCAGAGAAAAAAATTTGCAGCCTGTTAAGAGTACAAACTTCTAAAATTTGCAGCTTGTTGCCTTGTTCTGCAATTGATTTGCAGCCTGTCTCGTTGTGTATTAAGGCATTAAGCCACAATAATTTGAGTTGGCTCCAAATGCCAGGAAATGTCTAGAAGTCTATTTACTTCTTTTTGAAGATATGGTTGTTCAATTTCATTGTATTTCTTCATTTCTTGGCTGAACAGCTAGACATGGCATTGAAACATAGGGATATTCAGACTTCTTCCTCCATAGTGTCCCTCTTCGCCGCCTTCTATTCTCGCAATTTCTTCACTCTGCATCTCAAATTTGAGCTGTATTATTGTGTTGTTTTATCTATTTAATTAGGTTAATGTTATGTTTTTTTCTTATTTATTTGCTTTTGCTGATGCTGAAGAGTTGAGTTCATATTTAGTTATATTCATATTCTGAAATTTTGTTGAAAATTTCGGCGAGTGGTTTATTTGGGTATATGTAAGTGGGTAGGTTTGTTCCTTTCTATTTCAGTACATGAATTTAGATGATATTGGTGCTTAAGATATAATTTGAGTTGATTGATTTGCTCTTTATTTTTGTGGAACTGAAAGTGAAAATAAAAGTTACAACCATCGTGAGCACGTGATTTTTACCCTATATGAATTGCTCCTATAAAATCAAAGAAAATAGTTTTTTTTCAATTATTTGACATTTTATAGGATTTTGTAGGATTTTTATTTAATTGTTTGCATTTTGTGCATGTTTAAGTTTTATTTAAATCATGAAAAATACCAAAAATATCACGCATGGCATTAGGCTTTATTTTTACATTTTTAGGATTAATTGGTAGTTACTTGTTTTATAAAATGAAAATCACAAAAAATTCTTCATTTTTACACTTTTGCCTTTTATTGATTTTTTTTGCCCTTTAGTTTAGGATTAAGTAGCTTTTATAATTAGTTAATTAGTTAAATATCACATTTTTAGATAATCTAGGATTTTAATTAGGATTTTTAATTAAAGAAAAGAAAAAAAAAAGAAAAAAGGAAAATAAGAAGAGAATTTGAAAGATGGGGTTTTAATTCAAATTTGGGTTGTTCTTATACCCAAAATCTGGCCCAAACCACTCAAAGCCCCAAAAGACATGCTTGACCCGCTAGCCCAAACTAACCTACCCGACCCGCTTACCTGACCCGGACCCCCATTAAAACCTAGTAATAACCTAGACAATATCCAGCAGATTTTAGACCTAGAAAACGGCGCGCCTTGAAGCCTTTCTTCATCTTCTTCAGTTTCTCAAAACATACAGAGAACAAAACTCCCTCCTCTCAACACCTCCGGTCACCTCAACAGCCCTTTCATCCACTCCTCACTCTCACACAAACACGAGAAAACAGTTGAAAACAGACTGGGATTTTGAGAATTCAAACTAAGATCTGAGAGTTTAGGAGCTTGGAAGCATACAAAAGAGCATAGACGAGTTATTTTTAGTTTAAATCCGTTCTCCTGGGTTTACAAGAGCTGTTGAAGATTATTTGCTGCCTCTGTTGTTGTTTCCTCATCGCTGCCGAGCTTCATCACTATTTTCAGACCCTTATTTGGTTTTTGCAAATAGGTACCCGTCTCAATCTTGTACTTTCTGTTGCATTTTGTAATGAAATTCGGGCCAGACTTCTCAAATCAGTTGCTTTGAATTTTCATGGACCTTTTAGTTGTGATTTCTGCTGCTTTAAGTTGCTATGAGTGTTGCTTGATTTAATTATGCACGATCCTTTATAAACTCTCTAATGAATCTAGTTAAACAACTGATTTGTTTGGTTTTTGAGTTTGAATGGAAATCTGAAGTATGATGAATTATGATCCTTCATCTCTATTGCAATGATATAGTATGGTGTTTGTTTAAAATTTGATTCTCTGTTTCTTTGGTTTGGTTTAATTAAAAGAAAATTCCTTAATTAAAAGGTTTAGAGAAGGCAGATCTGCGCAAATTGGCCGGTTTCGATTGTTTAATCAGTGGATTTCTGCACATAAGCTTGCTCATATGAAAAGTGATGAGTTTACTACTGCATTATTCTATGTGGGTTATAAATTCAATATAGATGTTCAGTAGCATGTTTATAGGTGTATTTGTCCTGTCAAAATAGCACAGTTTCTTTAGCTTTGTAATATTTGTTTAAATCATTTGAACAAATGTCTTGTTTAGCGTTATTGTGCATTTGGTGATCATTGTATATCAGGAGTTCTTTGCTGTATCGTTTTGTCAAATTCAGTGGTTACCACTCTTTTTTTCTTAATTTATTTAAAGTGGATTTTAATTGAAAGGTCGTATTGGAATTGCCATCTTTTTTTGGACTTCACGTGTGCCATGTTTTGGAAGGCAGCGAATTGGCCTCTGTATTGGGCCAAGATTGGTTCATATGTAAGCCAGGCCCATTACTGTGGTACTTGGGTAAAAATTGGGCGCCCCTCTTTAACCTGTAGCCGCTTTGTCTTTTTGTTTGCATCC
>MU734080.1:35035-55502 GCA_026770625.1 Nicotiana glauca | reverse complement strand
CTACTAAAATGCTGAAGTTTTGTGTGATTGCCTTTGCTACTTCAGCCCCGTGTGTTGAAGTTATGCGAAAAAGCGGGTACGCTTGCAATTTTTTTTGCAAAGCGGGCGTAGGTTAAAATGTGGCACAAAAAACGGGTATAGATGCAATTGCCCCGGTACTTGGCACATAACACCCAAATATCCATTTCTATTATTGCACAAACTGAATGTATTAGAGGTATTTAGTGTGGTTAGTATAAATTGTTCAAATGTTTTGTATAATATCAAAGTATGTAGGTAGATGTTACAATATTGAAATTGAAAGCTCCATTGTTAAACCCACAACTCAGAAACTCCACTGTTGTTAACCCGCTTATGACTTACATTGTAGATAATTCTCCTAATTGTAATAATAGCAAAGTTATACTTTTTTCCACCTTGATTTCAATAACCCATGGCCCTCATGTAATTGATAATAACTCTTTAAAATCGGGGCGTGCCATCAATTGAATTTTCCATGACCCTCACAAACTTGAAAATGCGTAGTTGCTTTAGGCGTGTAATTTAAATTAATTTCCTTAAACTCGGGTGTGCATTTCATGTGACCCAAATCCAAATCTCAACAACGTTAAGTAAAATGTGTCGTGGACTGCGGGTGCATTTCATGTGACGCGGTTCAAGACGTGTTTTAGATAACGTTGAATCTTCCTAAAAATAATTTAAAAGCAGTTAATAAGTTAAAAATGTACCATGGGCTAAAACATGTATTAAAATCAGATAATATGCCAATTATAATAGTTTATGCGACCGTGCTAGAACCACGGAATCCGGGGATGCCTAACACCTTCCCCAGGTTAACAGAATTCCGTATTCAGAATTTCTGGTTTGCAGATTTCAAAAGGAAAGTCGAATTTTCCTCGATTTTAAGATAGTCTCTACATGCTGTCGAAGGTTTCTATTTTCAGCTGTAATGCACATACTACTAGCATATTAAAGGCATAGACTGAAAAAACTGAATGGAATAGTCTAGTGGTAAATTTTGAACTTGAGGCCAAAGAATTTCTCTCCCGTAATTGTGTGTATTTTCATAGTTTTAGGATTTGAAGGACCAATTAATAAGCTTTTCAATGGAAGATACTTTTGCAATTTTGAATTGCTGATTGATTGGCTTGAGAGAAATCAGTTGGTTGGTGGGTTTTTGTGTGCATCTGCTCATGCTGTTTTTCGTTTTACTTGATCCAGATTATAAAAAAATGGTGCAGTACAACTTTAAGAAGATTACGGTGGTTCCCAATGGGAAGGACTTTGTCGATATCATTCTGTCTCGCACACAGCGTCAAACTCCTACTGTTGTCCACAAAGGATATGCTATCTCTCGTATACGTCAATTTTACATGCGCAAAGTGAAGTATACACAGCAGAATTTCTATGACAAACTCTCCACCATTATTGATGAGTTTCCCAGGCTTGACGATATCCATCCTTTCTACGGGGACCTTCTTCATGTGCTCTACAACAAAGATCACTACAAGCTTGCCCTTGGTCAAATTAATACTGCTAGAAATTTGATTTCAAAAATTGCTAAAGATTATGTGAAATTGTTGAAGTATGGCGACTCACTCTATCGCTGCAAGTCCCTGAAGGTTTCTGCTCTTGGGCGTATGTGCACTGTTATAAAGCGCATTGGCCCAAGTTTAGCTTATTTAGAACAGATTAGGCAGCACATGGCAAGACTTCCCTCAATTGATCCAAATACTAGGACAATCTTGATTTGTGGGTATCCAAATGTTGGCAAGAGCTCATTCATCAACAAAATTACAAGAGCAGATGTGGATGTGCAGCCTTATGCTTTCACTACAAAGTCCTTGTTTGTCGGTCATACTGACTACAAATATCTGAGGTATCAAGTGATCGACACTCCTGGTATTCTGGATAGGCCATTTGAGGATCGTAATATCATTGAGATGTGTAGTATTACAGCTCTAGCACATCTGAGGGCTGCTGTGTTGTTTTTCCTTGATATTTCTGGGTCTTGTGGCTATAGCATTGCGCAGCAGGCTGCTCTTTTCCACAGCATCAAATCACTCTTTATGAACAAACCTTTGATGATCGTGTGCAACAAAACAGACTTGCAGCCGTTAGAAGGGATTTCTGAGGTAGACAAGAAGTTAGTCGCAGAGATGAAAGATGAAGCCATGAAGACAGTGATGGGTCAAGGTGGCGAGGCAACAGATGAAGCAGGTGTGTTGTTAACTATGAGCACGTTGACTGAAGATGGCGTGATTTCGGTGAAGAATGCAGCTTGTGAGAGGTTACTGAATCAGAGGGTGGAATTGAAAATGAAGTCGAAAAAGTTGAATGACTGCTTGAACCGCTTCCATGTTGCTATGCCAAAACCACGTGACCAGAAAGAGAGGCCAGCATGCATACCTCAGGCAGTGTTGGAAGCCAGAGCTAAGGAAGCTGAGGCAGATGCTGAGAAACAGAAAAGGAAACTTGAGAGAGATCTGGAGAATGAGAACGGGGGTGCAGGTGTTTACTCTGCCAGCTTGAGGAAGCACTATCTATTAGCAAACGAAGAGTGGAAGGAAGATGTAATGCCAGAAATATTAGATGGGCACAATGTCTATGACTTTATTGACCCTGATATCTTACAAAGGCTTGAAGAATTGGAGAGAGAAGAAGGTCTTCGTCAGGATGAAGAAGGAGATGATGATTTTGAGATGGACGGCGTTGAGCTGACCCCTGAAGAACAAGCAGCATTAGCTGAAATCCGGAAACAGAAGAGCTTGCTCATTCAACAGCATAGAATTAAGAAAAGCACCGCAGAGAGCCGGCCCACTGTACCAAGAAAGTTTGACAAAGACAAGAAGTTCACTTCAAAAAGAATGGGAAGGCAGTTATCTGCTTTGGGGCTGGATCCAACTCTAGCAATCAATCGAGCCCGTAGTAGATCAAGGGGTCGTAAGCGAGAGAGATCAGTTGAACGTGGAGATGACATTGGTAAGGATGCAATGGATGTCGACGAGATTACTCCCAACAAGAAGCAAAGATTGAGGTCACTTTCCATTACGGCAAGATCAAGGTCAAGGTCACGACCTCCAGATGAATTTGTTCCAGGGGAGGGCTTAAAGGACAAAGCCCAGAAGAAGATGGCTATAAAGATGGCTAAGGGTTCTTCTAAGAAGAGGAACAAGGATGCTCGGCGGGGAGAGGCTGATAGAGTTATTCCTACTCTGAAACCAAAACATCTCTTCTCAGGAAAGCGATCAACTGGGAAAACTGACCGGCGCTAGTAAACCAAGGTATATCTTGCTACCATTTGATGCTCCTTTGACATTTTACAGGCTCCAGAATATGTTTTCTCCATCTGCTCTTGCCTTCTCAATAGTTATTTTCTTGTCTTCATAGCTACTTGTGTACTTGAGTTTTCAGAACGTTCGATGATGTGTTACTTGGTTCCTTTTTAATACTTGGAAAATCAGTAATTGATGCGTGCAAGAGTTCAATTATTACCTTTTGTTTTCCAGATGGCATTTTATCTTGGAATTTGGTGATTGTACCTGTCAAGATGCTTGTGCTGCAATATCTTGGGTTGCGGACAGAAAGGCTAAAAGAGAACTCAGCTTATTTAGGACACTTTTGCAGTTGAATTTTCCTTCTCTGTTATTTTGAGCTTTGCTTGCTGTTCATTTGAGCTATTTTTCATACTGTTTTTAACTTAAAATTGTGAAAGAATGTAAGTTTTTTTTTAAAAACAAAGACGCGAGGAAGATATCAAGGACCAAGACTACAGATTAAGTATTTAAGTTTGTGCTTAAGATGCAGCTGAACTTGCTGCCACTATTATGCATTTTTGCCTTAGATACCTGTTGTAAGATAGTGTTTATCCCGATGTTAAATTTTGTCTCAGATATTTTTGATTTTCTTTAGTACAGCCTTTCCTCACTCTTTTTTGCGTCAACTTTCTGTTTACACGCCCTAAAAAGCATAAGCAGAAAATGAATTCATCTTCCTATCTCCTTGGGATGTTGTTTTTGGATAATGCACTGTATATTATGGCATGAGAGCGGACTAAAGGAATAAAAAAGCATTGTTGAAGTCAACCCCATATCTTTTATGGTCTAAGGTATGGGTGTTCATGGTTCGGTTTGAATCAATTTTTTCCTAAAAACAAATCAAATCAAGTAAGTTGGTTTTTCAAATATTAGAACCAAACCATAGTCGGTTTTTTCTCGATTCGGTTTATGTCGGTTTTTCGGTTTTTTTTGTTATTTGTCGATTTTTTTTAAATATAAGACATATTTTACCAAACGCACATTTCGACGACCACATTTTCAACGTAACGCTATCAAATCAATTGTCCTTTGAGAAATCAATTATTTACCAACAAATATTGATGATAATTGAATCAAATAGTGATGAATAATTTAAGGACTCAATTAAAAATATATTAGTTTTAACATGAAATAGATTCTTATACTTAACAAAAGAAAACTATCAATTAAACTAGAATGTAAACGATTAATATTATTTTATGGTGACATTAGGCGTGCGGTAAATCTCTTTTCCAAGTCTTCTAGTTCTTACTTCAAATTTTGAAGTTTTTAACACATTCGAAAAAGCAGTAATTTATCAATTAATAGAAATCCATTATCTCATTTTATATTCACGTTAAGAAAATTATAAATACCATTTTTTCGCCTTCTTAACTAATACAAGATTTTTGTTATTAGTATTATTAATTATCGTTATCGTAAAATGATTAAATTTTCTTTTCAATCTTCATTCATGTTCTATATTTCAATTTCCCAAGTTACAGCTAATGTTTTGTCCTCTGACATATACCTTTTTTGACCACCAGAAAATTAGTATATGTATGTGTCAAAAGAAAACGATGGAAATGAATTAACATGTAACATTGTCCTTGAAAGATTTTGGAATGTTCAAACAAGTGTAGATCTATTATTTGAGTACACATGATATTAACAATAAAATAAACATCTTTAACAGCTTAATACTCTAGAATGATCAACTAATTAATAATTTTATTTGCTGCATATATATATATATATATATATATATATATATATATATATATAAAATGTTTTCCTTTTGTCATTTTTTTCTCAAAGATATGACGTTGAAGAAGTTAACTTTGTCAACCAACAAATAACAAGCCAAATGGTAGGTTTGGAAATGACTAACAAGCATTTGTTCAGTAACAGCTATGTGTGTATATATATATATATATAGCTGTTACTGTATATATAGTGTTTTTGCTACATGTTTTACCACTGCTATAGTATATATATATGAACCCTGGAAATACTTAATTAGGACATCAAGAGTAAATGAACCCTCCATTTGAATTGGAGTATTATTTGCTCAAAAGTTATCACACAACTTATGAGTATAAAACAATATATATGAATCACGGGAAAATCATAGCAAATCGTAATAATCCATTAAACCAAACGAAAGAAACGATAATAAGTACTCAAGGTTAGGAGAAGAAATATTAACAACTTTTATTGATAATATTGGTTTGGTCTGCCTCTCCATGAAGAGGTTCAGAGCCTTACAATGGTGTTTTCTCTTCATGTAAGATGGGTATCTTTTTCTCTTCTCTCTCTCTCTCTTGTGAATAGTGGTGAAGAAGAAGCCTCCCTTCTAGGGTTTCCTCTCTTGGTATTTATAGCTGTGAGCTTCGTGAGCTGGCAATAAGTGGCCGTGACCACGTTGGGGTTGCGTCTTCATGATGGCGGGTGGGCCGTGGCCTTGTTGATCGAATCAGATAAGGGTTAAATACCGTTAATTCTGAGTGCCCGTACCACTTATCAATCGTGAATCAACTTAAGACGGGATTATCTTCGTTAATTATTGTGGGGTCGGATTCTGACCCATACAGTTAGTCCTTCCACTTATCGAGATCGTGCCTTGGCCGAACTCGATGAGTGGACTTCATCGACTGTGATTTGAGAAACTCGGATAGGGAGGTCGAATGTCGCTTCGGTCGAGGCCGAATTCCCTTTGGCGACGACCCTTAGCCTTGTAGAACGTTAGTGTTTTGTTATCGTGTTATCAAGTCGTGGTTTGATCAAGATTGAATGCTTCCTCTTGGCGAAGGCACTTGACCTTTTAACTTAATTCGAGTGAGATCGAGCTGCATTGCGCTCTGATCCTCACATTTGTTTGGGAGCATAGCCGTCGACTACGGCAGACGGGCCGTATGTGGTGCGGCCGAAGAGAGTAAGGGTACGCTTGGTACGTATTTGGCGACGTCCAAAGTTTTGAAGGTGCATGGAACATCTCTTCAGCGTTTATAGGTCGTTACAATCATTCCGACGGCGAGACGCTGGTAGGTGACAGAGAGGTCGCTTCGTAAAGCTTGTCATAATGACGCACGTTTTTGTAGAACCGAACCGGTTTGCGGTTGGTCATGTAGTTAATGATGACTATTGGGTTTCGCGAAACCATTTATGTTGCCTATAAAGATGGGCTGAGGCATTCACTTCCCATATTTTCATTGTTCATCTGAGAGTGATTCTGAAGAAACTTTTTCCTCCTGCTAACTCACCTTCATCTTTTTTCTTTGATCGTTATAACTTTCGTCTTGTACACCAAACTTTATTCCTTTCTTGTTAGCAAATCAACAAGGGCAGGCAGTTCTTCCCACGATGCTCTTCCGATGGATTTTCCGGTCGATTCTCCGGTAGTTGAAGGGCCATCTCCGGCAATGGGAGGTGCAGAACAAGTAGAGACCGGTGAAGTTCCATCGGTTGACGAGATAGTACCTCGGCCCGGAGGACCGGTGATTGATTTCACTGTCGATGGTGGGGAGGATCCGGTGGAAGAAGCCCCGTTAATGGGGGAAATTGGAATGGCCCAACTACGGAAACATGGGGTCATCCCTAGCCATGCAGACATCGTTCTGGCTAGAAGCGAGGAGAGGGTCCACACTGACCGCAGGGGATACTACGTTTTTTACGCCTATCCCTTAAGGTTGGGGTTCAAGATCCTGCTCCCAATGCTGGTGGTGGATTTCTGTCGTTATTACGAGGTATGCCTGGGTCAGCTCACTCCCTCTCTCTACAAATTGTTGGCAATGTTTATCAAGTATGCAGAACTGGCCGGTAGGGTGGTCACGTTGCAGCATGTGCTTAGCCTCTATGCTCCCCAGAGAGTTTGTGGTACTATGATTGGGGCGTGCCCTCGGGGGTCGAGGGGCCTGACTGCGACACTGGACGATGAGGTCGACCCTTGCCCTTTTGAGCATTTCTTCTACATCAGGACTGATCATTTAGTGGCGTGCCACACTGGGTTCCTAGAGGCTTGGAATCATGCACGTAAGTTCCTTAATCGTCGAATTCCCTTTTATACCCTTCCTTACGTTTCGTGCTCATGAGCGTTATCTCGTGTCAATTTTGTAGCCGAAAAGTTGCCGCCGGCTCCATTGGCTGGGATACGCGGGTGGGTTGAGGCCGTGCTCCCCCATACCGAGGGGATACACACATGGGCATCTTTCTGGGAGAGGCATGGCCGTAGGCTTGTTACAGGTGAAAAGTTGATTTCTTCTTCTGTTCTAATTTGATTCAATTTTATTTATCAACTTTGCTTTTCTGTGACAGAGAGGGCACGCAGTGTCAAGGCCCCTCAGTTGGCCTTCCGATGGACGGGTGCAATTGCTCGGCTTACTGCAGCGCCAGTGTCACGCCATGTACCGAGGGCGGCGTCAGTTGAATCTTCGGCGGCTCCTTCTCCACCACGGGCCGCACTTCGGGACGAGGGGCCGTCGGGGGTTGTGCGCCCTAGAGCGGAATCGCCATCAGACGGGGAGGAGGAGAGACCATTGATAAGGCGCAGGGTCGTATTCACGATGGCTCCTTCTGTGGTAATTAATTTGGACTCCCCTCCGGCAGATGTGGAGGAGAATGCGGCAGCAGTGCCCGCCCATGAGGGTGAACAAACAATGGGGGTTTCCGCGGTTGGCTTAGGCCGTGATGATACCGTCGCTTCGGCGACTCAGTTGGTGGTTCCAGCCGCTGAGACGGGAGGTAGTTCCTCAGCGGCTGCTAAGGTTGGCGAGTCAAGCACTCCTCTGGTGACTACGTCGGGTGATTCTACCTCGCCAGTGATGGAAGGAGGAAGGGACGCTGCAGGAGATGAGTATGAGTCTGAATCTGATTTGGACACCGATGACGTCCGCATGTTCCAGGAAGGCTTTACAAATTCGGCAGTGCACGCAGAGGGAGGTCTCGCCTCATCGCGGTCCCCACAGAGTTGAACTTATTGCTCCAAGGGGAGAGTCTGGTGCCGCAGTTTGGGCTGCTATGCTCGGAGGCCGAGAATGCATCGCTGGGGGATGTCACAGATATCGGGATGATGAATGAGCTGGCCGTAATGGGCTTGAGGGTATGTAATATGACGTCGGTTTGCTTCTTCTTTGCCTTAGTTTGCTTTTTATCCTAATCGTTGCCTTTGCTTTGTAGTCTTATTTGTTGGAGGTGGAGAGCATCCGTCGAGCCAACATCCACTCGGGGATATTTTTGCAGGCATTGGAGAAATATTGTCGTTGCTAGGATCGATGCCGGGGGATGCGCGTGCGCTTGAGGAATGATCCCTGTAGTCGGGCCTTGGTCGAGGAACTGGTGAGGCGGGAGCTTCAGATGTAGCAAGCACTTAGCAGAGTAAGTGCTCTTGAGGAGCAGCTCCGTCGGAAGGACGATGAACTCGAGGCGGGGAAGAGGGCTGCAGCTAAATGTGAGCGCCAGGACCAGGCTAAGGCGGCGGAGGCCGCAGCGGTATGGAGCGGGAAAGTGGTTGCGTTGGAGGGTGAAGTCGCAGCTTTGAAGCTTCAGGTGAGGGATGCCTCGTCGAGGGCTGGGGCGCTGCAGGAAGCTATCCGCGTGCACGAGTCCCAGCTGGCGTTAGAGAGGGCTGCTAAGTCCTTTAGAGAAGCGAGTGTTGAGGAGCGGATCGGTGTCTTTGAGCAGGACGCCCAAGTGATGGCGGACCGGATTAGGGCCTTAGAAGAGGAGAATCAGCGCCTACGGGACCAGGCCGCTTCTTCCAGTCAGGCTCGCGAACTTTGGGTTTTTGCTGAGGCCCAAGGTGATGTATATAAGAATTTGTGGGAGGCCGGCATCGTGGCCGAAGCTGCTTTCGAGGGAGCGTGTCAAAAGGCTCGTGAGGCCCACATCGAATGTGGTTTTGATGCGACGACGCCAGAGGCTGACGATGGCGCAAATGGTGGCGCGGATGGCGCCGAGTGAAAAGTTATGCATTTTTCTTGTCTTGTTCGCCGTTTGGCATTTTTTTTCTTTCTTTTTCTTCTTCTCTTTTTTTTTTTAATGACCGGCCTTGGCTGGGTGTAAGCGGGGGTGACCCGCAATTAACTTTGTACATAAATGAGATCCCCTTTCTGTTATTTGCCTTTGAGTTTCTCTGGTAGGCACGTTAGTTTTTGATTGTTGACGACTTTTCGTCTTCGACTCGGGGTGAGCGAGTCAGAGCAGTTGCTTGGAAATAGCGGTGCTTAGCCTTAGTCCCAGTTCGGGCGCGGTCGAACTACTGGCCGTGATGATAAAAAATACGACCTTGTAGTTTGACCGGGGCCGAACTTTACGTGCCCCTAATCATAGTTCGAGTTGGGTGTACTTACTTGAATGGCGAGGGTGCCTAACCCGCGCCTTGACTCGTTGGCGGTCGGGTTTTGCTGAGTTCAATGGTGAAGGAGCTTGGTCCGAGTCCCGGCTCAACTGTGGTTGAACTTGTTGGTTTTGAGGATGAAGGCGTCTAGCCTTATGGTTCGATCGAGGTCGAACTCGTAGGATTTGATGACGAAGGCGCATAACCTGAGTCTTGGTTCAACCGTAGTTGAACTTGTTGTCGAAGGCGCATAGCCTGAGTCCCGGTTCAACCGTAGTTGAACTTGTTGTCGAAGGCGCATAGCCTGAGTCTCGGTTCAACCGTAGTTAAACTTACTGGCGAAGGTGCATAGCGTTGACTTAACGGCGAGGGCGCATAGCCTGAGTCTTGGTTCAACCGTAGTTGGACTTGTTGTCGAAGGCGCATAGCCTGAGTCTCGGTTCAACCGTAGTTAAACTTACTGGCGAAGGTGCATAGCGTTGACTTAACGGCGAGGGCGCATAGCCTGAGTCTTGGTTCAACCGTAGTTGGACTTGTTGTCGAAGGCGCATAGCCTGAGTCTCGGTTCAACCGTAGTTAAACTTACTGGCGAAGGTGCATAGCGTTGACTTAACGGCGAGGGCGCATAGCCTGAGTCTTGGTTCAACCGTAGTTGGACTTGTTGTCGAAGGCGCATAGCCTGAGTCTCGGTTCAACCGTAGTTAAACTTACTGGCGAAGGTGCATAGCGTTGACTTAACGGCGAGGGCGCATAGCCTGAGTCTTGGTTCAACCGTAGTTGGACTTGTTGTCGAAGGCGCATAGCCTGAGTCTCGGTTCAACCGTAGTTAAACTTACTGGCGAAGGTGCATAGCGTTGACTTAACGGCGAGGGCGCATAGCCTGAGTCTTGGTTCAACCGTAGTTGGACTTGTTGTCGAAGGCGCATAGCCTGAGTCTCGGTTCAACCGTAGTTAAACTTACTGGCGAAGGTGCATAGCGTTGACTTAACGGCGAGGGCGCATAGCCTGAGTCTTGGTTCAACCGTAGTTGGACTTGTTGTCGAAGGCGCATAGCCTGAGTCTCGGTTCAACCGTAGTTAAACTTACTGGCGAAGGTGCATAGCGTTGACTTAACGGCGAGGGCGCATAGCCTGAGTCTTGGTTCAACCGTAGTTGAACTTGTTGTCGAAGGCGCATAGCCTGAGTCCCGGTTCAACCGTAGTTGAACTTGTTGGCAAAGGCGCATAGCTTGAGTTTTGGTTCAACCATAGTTGAACTTGTTGGCGAAGGCGCATAGCATGAGTCCCAGTTCAACTATTGTTGAACTTTGTCAATTTTGATGGCGAAGGCGCATAGCCTGAGTCCCGGTTCAACCGTAGTTAAACTTACTGGCGAAGGTGCATAGCGTTGACTTAATGGCGAGGGCGCATAGCCTGAGTCTTGGTTCAACCGTAGTTGAACTTGTTGGTAAAGGCACATAGCCTGAGTTTTGGTTCAACCGTAGTTGAACTTGTTGGTGAAGGCGCATAGCCTGAATTTTGGTTCAACCATAGTTGAACTTGTTGGTGAAGGCACATAACCTGAGTTTTGGTTCAACCATAGTTGAACTTGTTGGCGAAGGCGCATAGCCTGAGTCCCATTTCAACTGTTGTTGAACTTTGTCAATTTTGATGGCGAAGGCGCATAGCCTGAGTCCCATTTCAACTGTTGTTGAACTTTGTCAATTTTGATGGCGAAGGCGCATAGCCTGAGTCCCGGTTCAACCGTAGTTGAACTTACTGGCGAAGGTGCGTAGCTTTGACTCAATGGCGAAGGCGCATAGCCTAAGTCTTGGTTCAACCGTAGTTGAACTTGTTGGTGAAGGCGCATAGCCTGAGTTTTGGTTCAACCTTAGTTGAACTTGTTGGCGAAGGCGCATAGCCTGAGTCCCGGTTCAACCGTAGTTGAACTTACTGGCGAAGGCGCGTAGCCTTGACTTAATGGCAAAGGCGCATAGCCTGNGTAGTTGAACTTGTTGGCGAAGGCACATAGCCTGAGTCCCAGTTCAACTGTTGTTGAACTTTGTCAATTTTGATGGCGAAGGCGCATAGCCTGAGTCCCGGTTCAACCGTAATTGAACTTACTAGCGAAGGTGCGTAGCCTTGACTTAATGGCGAAGGCGCATAGCTGAGTCTTGGTTCAACCGTAGTTGAACTTGTTGGTGAAGGCGCATAGCCTGAGGTTTGGTCCAACCGTAGTTGAACTTGTTGGTGAAGGCGCATAGCCTGAGTTTTGGTTCAACCGTAGTTGAACTTGTTGGCGAAGGCGCATAGCCTGAGTCCCAGTTCAACTATTGTTAAACTTTGTCAATTTTGATGGCGAAGGCGCATAGCCTGAGTCCCGGTTCAACCGTAGTTGAACTTACTGGTGAAGGCGCGTAGCCTTGACTCAATAGCGAAGGCTCATAGCCTGAGTCTTGGTTCAACCGTAGTTGAACTTGTTGGTGAAGGCGCATAGCCTGAGTTTTCGTTCAACCATAGTTGAACTTGTTGGTGAAGGCTCATAGCCTGAGTTTTGGTTCAACGTAGTTGAACTTGTTTGCAAAGGCACATAGCCTGAGTCCCAGTTCAACTGTTGTTGAAGTTTGTCAATTTTGATTGCGAAGGCGCATAGCCTAGAGTCCCGGTTCAACAGTAGTTGAACTTACTGGCGAAGGCGCGTAGCCGTGACTTAATGGCAATGGCGCATAGCCTGAGTCTTGGTTCAACCGTAGTTGAACTTGTTGGTGAAGGCGCATAGCCTGAGGTTTGGTTCAACCGTAGTTGAACTTGTTGGTGAAGGCGCATAGCCTGAGTTTTGGTTCAACCGTAGTTGAACTTGTTGGCGAAGGCGCATAGCCTGAGTCCTAGTTCAGCTGTTGTTGAACTTTGTCAATTTTGATGGCGAAGGCGCATAGCCTGAGTCCCGGTTCAACCGTATTTAAACTTACTGGCGAAGGCGCGTAGCCTTGACTTAATGGCGAAGGCGCATAGCCTGAGGTTTGGTTCAACCGTAGTTGAATTTTTTGGCGAAGGCGCATAGCCTGAGTCCCACGTTGTGGGTATTGAGTGCTGAAGCTCGGTTTTGATTCGATACCTTGAGCAGCTTCTACGTTGTCTTCCTAATCGGGGTATGTAGGCAGTCTTGAGGTGACTCTCGGCTTGAGGTATCTCCGTGCCGGTTCCCGGCCGGAGCCCGTATCAGGGATGCGGGAGATGCCTTACAGAGATCCCCCTGGCTTCTTCTTCTTGTTTGCACTATCCGAGGTCAGAGAGAGAGAGGACTTTGATCTTGATTTGAGATCTTCGAGTTCCCCTTGTCTGATATGTCGCTTTGGCTTGTTTGAGCTGGGTTGTTTTTCTCCTTTTCCGACGTTTCTTTCCTTTTGGTCCAAGGAAGAACTACGCGATTTTGCTAGGAAATCCCCACAGACGGTGCCAAATTGTTTGCTCAAAAGTTATCACACACTTTATGAGTATAAAACAATATATATGAATCACGGGAAAATCATAGCAAATCGTAATAATCCATTAGACCAAATGAAAGAAACGATAATAAGTACTCAAGGTTAGGAGAAGAAATATTAACACCTTTTATTGATAATATTGGTTTGGTCTGCCTCTCCAAGAAGAGGTTCAGAGCCTTACAATGGTGTTTCCTCTTCCCGTAAGATGGGTATCTTTTTCTCTTCTCTCTTTCTCTTGTGAATAGTGGTGAAGAAGAAGCCCCCCTTCTAGGGTTTCCTCTCTTGGTATTTATAGCTGTGAGCTTCGTGAGCTGGCAATAAGTGGCCGTGACCACGTTGGGGTTGCGTCTTCATGATGGCGGGTGGGCCGTGGCCTTGTTGATCGAATCAGATAAGGGTTAAATACCGTTAATTCTGAGTGGCCGTACCACTTATTAATCGTGAATCAACTTAAGACGAGATTAACTTCGTTAATTATTGTGGAGTCGGATTCTGACCCATACAAGTATATTTTTCACTTCATTCTAATTGGGATATCAAGATATGATATAACACAAGTAAATCCGCATCAGACAAAGACTGCAAGAATGCACATATAGAGATTACGAGGCGATTTGATTCACTCATGCGTCCATCTCCCAATAAACTTGTCTATTGATGTAACACTGCCTTGACTGAAGGTGATAAATGTATTGAGCATTTGCACTGCCTTGACTAAATTTTTAGTTTTGGTTTTCAGGATAATCGGAATAGATTTGGAAGAACAATAGTTTGAAGCTTTAAATTTGAAAGGTTTGACCAACTTTTGAATTTTTAGTATATGATCTCGGATTTGAATTTTTATGATTTGGTTATCTCCGTTAGGTGATTTGGGAGTTAGGAGTGTGATCGGAATGTAAGTTGGAGGTCCGTAGTAGATTTAGGCTTGAATTGACGAAATTAGAATTTTGGCATTTTCCTATTGGTAGCGGAAATTTTGATATTGGGGTCGGAATGGAATTCCAGAATTTGCAGTAGGTCAGTTGTATCATTTGTGACGTGTGTGCAAAATTTTAGGTCATTCGGACGAGATTTGGTAGACTTTATAATCAAAGTTTTTCGAATCCTTAGGCTTGAATCCGAGGGTATTTTGATGATTCGATATTGTTTTGGGTATTTCGAAGATTGGTATAAGTTTGAATAGTGGTATGTGACTTGCTAGTACTTTTGGTTGAGGTCCCGGGGGCCTCGGGATGATTCAGATGGTTGACGGGAAGTGGAGAGTTGGGATTTTGCAGCTGAAGCTGCTGGATTTACTGTCATAACTGCACCTGCGGATTGGGGACCGTAGGTGCAGGATCACAGAAGCGAAAGAGAAACCGAAAATGCGGTTATGGGTAAGGAGGACAGAAAGCGCAGGTGCGGAAGGTTCAACGCACCTGCGAGACCGCAAGTGCGGAAGTGTATGCGCAGGTGCGGCTCTAGGAGTTTAAGTGAAAACCGCAGAAGCGGTACCGCAGGTGCAAAAACCCTTGGTCAGAAAGTATACAAGTCCCCCTTCACGAATTTTTGTCTATTCCACCATTTTCAGATACGGGTTTGAGCTTGATGGAGCAAATTGAAGAGGGATTTCAATAGAATTTCGTGGAGGTAAGGTTTTTGGACCCTAAACTTGTTTCTATGATGGTTTTTAACTGTTTAAGCTTGAAATTTATGGTAATTAGTGGCTAAAATTGGGGGTTTAGGGCTTGAAAATTGGAGACCTAAATTTAGGGATTTGAGGGGTCATTTGTGGTCGGATTTTGGTATCATTGGTATGTATGGACTCGTAGAAGGATAAGGGTTCTATTGACATAATTTTTATCAGATTCCAAGACATGGGCCCAGGGATCGGGTGGTTGTAATTTGATTATTTTCGCATGGGCTTCGTCCCCTTAGCATATTTGATGTTGTGATGTTGTTTTTGTATAGATTCGACAGGAGTTGAGGTCGAGTTGAGAGGCAAGGGCATCACGGAGTAGTATTTCACCCAGTTTGAGGTAAGTAATGAATGTAAGTATTGTCCTGAGGGTATGAAACCCCGGATTTCACATCTTTATGCTACTTTGAGGTGACATATATGCTAGATGACGAGCGTTGGGTCGTTAACTATTGGGGATTGTGACGTGGTCCGTCCCGTGCGACTGTTAAGTCGCGTATTTGATTGAAAATTATTTGATATCATTGTGTTTTGGAATATATTACTATGTTTTGGGCTGAATTCCATATTTGGGCCTTGTGCCAATTGTTTGGACCCTTAGGGGCTTTTTACTACTGTTTCTTCACTATTTTGGTTAATATCTACACTCAGTCATGCTACGTTTTACTGATTCCATAACTCAGTCTCTATTACTCTGTTTATATGCATAAAATGATATTTTGGGCTGAGTGCCCTATTTTACTGATAGCCCGAGTGGCTTGTGAGGCTGATGACTGAGAGGGACCGAGGGTCTGATTGTGAGGCTCATGACTAAGAGGGACCGAGGGTATGATTGTGAGGTTGATGACTAAGAGAGGCCGAGGGCCTCGTGATGAGGATTATATATATATATTTATTGGATCAGTCTACACGCCACAACGATATTAAATATATTTATTGGATCGGGCTGCATGTCGCAATAATATTATATAAATATTGGATCGGACTGCATGCCACAACGATATATGAATCGGACAGCACGCCGCAATGGTTATTATAAGGTACCTATTGAGCGTGAGTGCTGAGTGTGAGCGCTGATTGATAAGAGAGTTGAGTCATGAGTGAGTGAGAGAGGCTTGCCCGAGAGGCTATATATACAGATATATGAGTGATGCTTTGCCTGAGGGGCTTGTTTATAAAATTACTGTTTTCACTCCTCCTCAGAGTGAGTCTCTATTGAGTATGTTGATTAATTTACCGTTTTCACTCACCTTTATACTGAGCCTCTATTGAAAATGTTAAACAAATGTTTTGAACAGCTTTCATTGAAACTGGAGTTTTTACGAGATGTTTGGAATTTAATCACTGATTTGGCTTTGTTATTTCCTTTGGGACTTTTTCTGTTATGAGATGTATATGAATTATGTTTTCCCCAAAGGCTGTATACGAACTACATTTTGCCCGAGCAGCCGATTATGATTTTCATCACTTTGACTATGAATTACATTGAACCTCTACTGAAACTGTTAGAAAGACATTTTGCAAAGGATTTTACTGAAATCGGAGTTTAATGAGACGATTTGATTTGTATCTTGTTTTGGAAATATACCGTACCCATTGTAGTGCTATGACGTGGTTTACGTGACTTCTTACTGCTCAGTCTTCATTATTTTATCACTTACTGAGTTGGCGTACTCACATTACTCCCTGCACCTTATGTGCAGATTCAAGTGTTTTTGAACCCGGTAGTGGGTGTTGATTACTCAGTGACAGGTTCATCGGGGTTAGCAAGGTAGCTTCCTGGCGATCGCAGTCCTGCTTTCCTCCCTCTACATTCTTCCTTAGTTGTATTCATTGATTTTCCCGGCCATGTTGGTCATATGTTATCAGACATTGATAGTAGATGCTCATGACTAGTGACATCCCGATGTCGGGTTTGTATTATATTTTCTGCACCGATTATTTAGACTTATACTATGAGGTTTCTTGTTAATAAAAATTGACTTTTATAGAATAATGGTTTGACTTGGGAATTGTATCGGCTAACCTAGTTTCACGATAGGCGCCATTACGACCGAGTCGGTTTTAGGGTCGTGATAAGTTGGTATCAGAGCCTAGATTATAACAACAACAACAACAACAATAATAATAACAATAATAATAACAACAACAACGATAGTTTTATCCAATGATGATAACAACAAAATAAAAATAAAGATACTAATTAAGTTTATTATGGGATACAAATAGTAAAATAAATACTCTTATATTATTAATGATATTAGAAGCTCAAGTAAACAATTTGAAAGAAAAGAGGGATAAAATTGGATGTCAACACCTGGTGCCCGAACCCAGGCGGATAACGTGGGCTATAACACACGAAAATCGGGGAATCAAGTGAAATTTCAGCTTGTTGGCCCTAAAATGCTAAAAAAGAGGAACGGTCATGGCAAGGCGAAGACTAATGTTTCTTAGGTTGGTTTTGGTGAGCCGACAAAATTTTTGGCGATTCAGGTATGGGAGCCCGGACCCAAGCAGATATCGTGGACTATAATAGACAAAAATCTAGGAATCGCCCGAAATTCTAGTTCTATGGCCTTAAAAAGCCAAAAAAATGAGGAACGGTCATGGCGAAGCATGACTATTGTTCCTTAGGTCATTTTTATGGTACATCAAAATTTTAGGCGATTCGGGTCCGAGCGCTTGGACCCATGCTGATGGCGCGGGCTATAGCACATGAAAATTTGGGAAATTAGGTGGAATTCCAGTTTTATGGCCTAAAATTTCAATAAATGAGGAACGGTCATCGCGGGGCAAAGATTAATTATACTTAGGTTGTTTTTTATGGTCCAAAATTTTTTTAGGCAATTCGGGTCCGGCAACCCAGACCCATGCGAATGGCTTGGGCAGTAACATACGAAAATCTAGGAATTGAGCGGAATTCCAGCTTTATGACCCTGAAATACCAAAAAAATAGGAACAGACTTGGTGAGGCGACGACTAATGTTCCTTAGGTCGTTTTTGGTATGTCGGCAAAATTTTAGAAAATTTGAGTCTGGGCGCGTGGATCTATGCAAATGGCGTGGACTATTGCACACAAAAATCTGGGAGGAGGGGCGAAATTCTATTTTTTTGCCCTAAAATACCACAAAATGAGGAACAGTCATGACCAAAGGATTATTATTTCTCCTTAGGTCATTTTTGATGGGCCGACAAAATATTAGGCGATTTAAGTCTGATCGCTTGGATGCATGAAGATGGAGTGGGATATAATATATGAAAATGTGGTAATCGGGCAGAATTAAAAAATTTTGGCCCTAAAATGTCAAATAATGAGTAATGTGGAGAAACGATGACTATTGTTCCTTAAGTCGTTTTTGACGAGCCAACAAACTTTTAGGCGATTCGGGTTCGGCTGCTAGATGTATGCAAATGGAGTGGGCTATAATACACGAAAATCTAGGAATCAGGCCAAATTTCATTATTTTGGCCATAAAATGCCAAAAAGTAAGGAATGGTCATGGTCAGGCGATGACTAATGTTCCTTAGGTCGTTTTCGATAGGCCGGCAAAATTTTAGGCAATTCGGGTCTGGACGCCCGGACCTATGCGGATGGCATGTGCTATAACACACAAAAATTAGGGAGTCTAGTGGAATTTTAACTTTATGGCCCTAAAACACCAAAAAGTGTGGAACGGTCATGTCGAGGCAATGACAAATGTTCCTTAGGTCGTTTTTGATGGGCCGAAAATTTTTTAGACTATTGAGGTCCAAACGACAGGATCCATGTGGTTGGTGTGGTCTATAGCACATGAAAATTTAAAAACCAGGCAAAATTACAATTTAATGACGAAGCGATGATTTTTGTTCCTAGGGTCTTTTTTATGGGCCATCAAATTTTTTAGCGATTCGGGTTCGGCCGCCTGGACTCATGCGGATGGCGTGTGCTATAACATACGAAAATCTGGAATCAGACGAAATTTTAGCTTTGTAGTCCTAAAATGCCAATAAAACGGTCATGGTGAGGCGATGACTAATATTTCTTAGGTCGTTTTTGATGGGACATCAAACTTTTAGGCAATTCGGGTTCGGCTGCCCAGACCCATGCGAATGGCGTGGCTGTAGCACTCGGGCGGAATTCTAACTTTATGACCCTAAAATGTCAAAAACGAGGAATAGTCATAGCAAGGTGATGACTAATGTTCCTTAGGTGGTTTTTGGTGGGTCGGTAAAATTTTAAGCTATTCGGGTCTGGGTGCGTGGACCCATACAGATGGTGTGGGCTATTACATACAAAAATCTGGGAATCGAGCAGAATTCCAATTTTTTTGTCCTAAAATGCTACAAAATGAGAAACGGTCATGGCGAAACGATGACTATTGTTCCTTAGGTCATTTTTTATGGCCAGAACGTTTTTAGATAATTCATGTATGGTCGTCTGGATGCATGCAGAGGATGGCTCTAGCACACAAAAATATGAAAATGGGGCGAAATTCTAAGTTTTTGCCTTAAAATGCCAAAAACGAGAAACAATCATGGCGAAGTGATGAGTATTGTTCCTTAGTTTATTTTTGATGGACCGACAAAATATTAAGCGACTTGAGTCCGGTCGCCCGGATGCATGCAGATGGCGTGGGCTATAGCACACCAAAATCTAGAAATCGAACGGAATTCTAATTTTTTGGCCATAAAATGGCAAAAATAAGGAATTGTCACGGAGAAGCGATGACTATTATTCCTTAAGTTATTTTTTATGGGCCGGTAAAATTTTTGGCGATTCGGGTCCTATAACCTAGATGCATGCAAATGGCGTGACTTATATAGCATACGAAAATCCGGGAATCGTACAAAATTCCATTGTTTTGGCCCTAAAACGCCAAAAATGAGGAACATTCATGGCGAGGCGGCAACTAATATTCCTTAGGTCATTTTTTGATGGTCTGAAAATTTTTTAGGCAATTCGGGTCTGGGAGCTTGTTCCCATGCGGATGAACGGTCATGGTGAAGCGATGACTATTAAAATTAAAATTTCGCCAATTCCCAAATTTTTGTGTGTTATAGCCCACGTCATCCGCATGGGAATTGGCGAAATTTCAACTATTACATTTGTAAAGCCTCAAATTGGAGGTTCCTCGAGTTTGGGAGACTAAGAATTCTCCCAAATAACGGATATCCATATTATCTAACTGTCACGCTCCAAAATCCGAGGAGCGCGACCGGCGCTCAACCGAGTAAACCCGACCGAGCAAGCCTGTTAGGTCTCATTCTACCAAAACTAACTCATGAATAAATAGGAGATGGACTCCATTAATCAAATTCTATAAACATATAAATAACTATTTCCATTTCATTTTCATTAGCAACTTCATTTGCCATAAAAAAAAGTGTTACAAACTTTATACACCAATGGCAAACATCCATATTTCTCTTTTAAATTTCCATGCCCGACACTACTCACAACCTGTCTACGGAGCCTCTAAATACAATTGAAGAATAATATGAAAATGCCGGCAACAAGGCTCCGGCTATACCTTATACAACATCAAAACAATATCCAAAAGTAGAAAGTGGCGTGAGCCACATAGGGCCCCGAATGGGAAGGGGCTCGCCGAATCAGCTGACGGGAAGTGGTGAGGAGCTACGATCGGTGGACTGGAGTACCTGCTATGGGTCCACCTACAATCATAACACGATTGTAGCGCCCCCGGCAAAAGGGA
>MU734080.1:21828-33296 GCA_026770625.1 Nicotiana glauca | reverse complement strand
TTGCGTTGGAAACTAGACTCAAAGGGCGTTAATTGGATAGGTTGTGGGTCACACAACTCCCTATATAACGGAATATATGATCGTTCAAAGTAAGATAATGTGTGCAGCATTTACAGATTTCGTCTAATATGCAATTTTCCAACTTGGCTTAGACTTAGGCCTCTCCTTAGACCCCAAATCACTTAGAATAAGACTTATACACTTATTACCATATCCAATTGATATCCATAATATCATAAATCCTTATTTGCACACGAATTAAAATAATTTAACCCACCGTGGTACGATGAAATCTTAAATTACTCGGAAAAGATTTTCCGGAGCCTTACACTAACTGTTAACTCATCTTTATCCGTATTAAAAATGGATCGAGTTGAATAATTTATCCGTTTTTTCATTATCCGTTTTCGACTCGCTCATATCCGACCAAGGCCACCCGTTTGCTATCCCTAGTAGTAAGAGTTTTTTCACTGTCCGTATAATTTAACATGTTAGTAGTAAATTGTTTTTCTTATTTTTTAGTAAATTTATTTTTTAGTTACATGTAATTGTCATTTGTGAGATTGTTTACAGTGGTAGTATACAGGTTTTTCTGCGGTGTCAATTTAATTATTTTGCTTTGATTAAGCACGAATATTGGTCTTATTGTATTTAAATGGATGTGGATCTAAATGTAGGGGTGGACATCGGTCGGTTCGGTTCGGTTATGAATATAATCGGTTTTGCCTATCGGTTTATAAATATGATAAACCGATAAGCAAACTAATAAGATATTGGTTATCGGTTATCAGTTAATCGGTTATTGATCATTATCGGTTCGATTATCGGTTTATCCAATAAGGTAAAACTAAAATTAAGAGTGCTGATATATATTAGCAAAGTTGTGACAGTATTTCTCACAATATTGGCCGCTTCATGAGATGGTCATGTCAAATGTTTAGCAATACCTTTTCTGTTTCTATTATATCAAATAATAAGGATATGTAATATGTTTAGTACAACAAATCCATCCTGATTACTATGATTCTGATACAAGCACTGTACCTAAATTTCATTAGTTAATTAGGAAAGCATATGCCAATAATTTATTATTTACACAGAAGACAATTCATTATCTTATTCTTAAAGGACATACAACAAGCACCAATCTCAATTAAAGCCATCCCATAATAATATATTAAACTTTTAAACAACAACATAAAAAATAGGAAAAGAATAATCAAGTCAAACAGAATAATTAAATACTATAAAAGGGAATTCATTTTTGTAGAGAAACAGAACTGACCATATAAATGATTGAAGAAGAGCTGAGTAGCACCAGTAGATTTGACAATTTCAATAGTACTCTCACAATTCAAACACAGTATACACATGATAAGAACCAATCTCAAGACCATTTATTTATGTTAATTGCATGCCCGGAAGTTGCTTTAGCCGTGTGGCCGGTGGCGGAGAACTGGTGAGGTTTGAGGACTGAAGACTGAAGGTAAGGGTGACAGGAACTCGGGGAGTAAGGCAGACTGGCGGAGAAAGAATTGAGATTTCACAAAGAAAAATTGAACCATATGTATATGAAAATGAAACCCTAGTATGTATATACCTAAGGGTAAACTAGTAAATTAGTAAACCCTTATTGGGTTATCGGTTTATTCAATAACAGAATTACTAAATCGAGTCCGAACCGATAACCCAATAATAAAAAATTTTTTACCCGTTACCGATCCGTTAACCCAATAACCCAATACCGATAACCTAATAAGTAATTAACGGTTCAGGTTATCGGTTTTACCCCATAGATGCCCACCCCTATCTAAATGTGGGAAAATGTTGACCTTTTTGTTTATAAAAAGAAATTACGTTTTGTCTATTGTCTTATGACATGCAGGGTCTAATAATGACTTGTTAATGGTAAGATATTAAAACGTTATAAATAATGAAATACATATATTTACAAAATATATGCAAGTTTATAACAACAATAATTAGATAATACAATAATTGAATCTCCTTCTTTAAAATTATATTATGTAAATTTGAAATCCATGCGTAATTATTGTAAGGTGAAAATGAAATGAGAAAAGGTCCAAAATTACTGGTTTGAATATTTATAATATGGATCAATAATGCTTTTATAAATTAATGATGTAGATATCTTTTACTATTACCATATCTATTAGGAGAAGTCCAGATTAATCATTAACATGACCTTTCACCAAATTTACAATAATAGGAAAAAAATTTCTCTATTCTAAAGTCCTCCTTTTATCTCTAATGACACTTTTTTTTTAAATATCTAATTGCATGGAGGGAATTGGAAATGAAAAGGAGAAAAAGGACAATAAAAAATGAATCTACACCCATTATAAAAAAGACAGCATGATACACTAAGCTTTCGTTATGTGCGGGGTCCGAAAAAGGCCGGATCATAAGGGTTTATTACACGCAACCTTATTCTGCATTTTTCAAGAGGTTGTTTCCGCCTCTTCAACTCATGACCTCCTGATCACATGACATCAACTTTATCAGTTACGTCAAGGCTCCCATTCAATCTACAATTATTATATTGTATAAAAAATTGTCATACTCCTTCCGTTTTAAATTAGACGAGGTATTTTCCTTTTTAGTTTATTCCTAAATAAATGACACATTTCTAAATTTGTAAATAATTTAACTTTAAACTCTTCATTTCATCCATTATTAAGAAGCTTTTATAACCACAAAAATATCATGATCCCATAAAGATTTTACCCCTTAAATTTTTAAGACCACAAATTTTAAAAAAAAATTATTTTTAAATCTGTACCGAATCAAACTACGTCGTCTAACTAGTATTTGATAGCCCGATGATGATATACATGAAAAGTCAAAAACCTCTATAGGAACTCAATTAATAATCCAACAAGGATAAACATTTCCTTTCCAACTAGACAAGATTTCAAGGACAACTTTCATTTCTTATTTAGAAAATTCATTCTTCTTTTTCCTCCTATTTTCCATCTCTTTTTCTTTCCATCCTACAAACTATGGAAGGAAAAAAAGGTAACATAATCCTCTTCCCTTTCATGGCACAAGGCCATATAATCCCTTTCTTAGCCTTAGCTTTCAAACTTGAACAAAAGGGATATCAAATCACTTTCATAAATACACCATTAAACATCAAAAAACTCAAATCATCACTCCCTACAAAATCTTCAATTCACTTTCTTGAAATACCCTTTGACAGTACTAAACATGGTCTACCACTAGATGCTGAAATCAATGATTCTCTCCCTTATAATCAAGTTTTCAAGCTTCTTGAAATATCCCCTACACTTGAACCTAATTTCAAGAAAATTCTAAGTGATCTTGTTCATGAAAAGATTGGATTTTTCAAGAAACCAATTTGTGTTATAGCAGATTTCTTTTTTGGATGGTCAGCTAAGGTAACTCATGAATTTGGTATTTTCCATGCTATTTTTTGTGGTACTAGTGGATTTGGATTAGCTTGTTATTACTCTATGTGGTTAAATTTACCTCATAGATATACTGATAAACTTGAGTTTCTACTACCTGATTTTCAAGAAGCTGGAAAATTTCATGTGACACAATTGTCACCTAGTCTAGCTATAGCAGATGGAAATGATCCTTATTCAAATTTTCAGTTGAAAAATCTTCCAACTTGGAAAAATTCAGATGGGGTTCTTTTCAATACAGTTGAAAAGTTTGATAAAAATGGATTGATGTATTTTAGAAGGAAATTATGTATACCAATTTGGGCAATAGGACCAATAAATTTGCAAGAAAATGATAGAGTAAGACTAAGTCCTAGGAAAGAACTAGGAATTTCCTTGGATATATGCAAACAATGGCTGGATAAAAAGGAGAAAAAATCAGTTCTTTACATATGTTTTGGTGCACAAAATACAATCACAGCATCTCAAATGATGCAATTGGCAAAAGCATTAGATGGTGTTGAAATAAATTTTATTTGGGTAATTAGACCACCTTTAGGATTTGATATAAATGCTGAATTTAAACCAGAAGAATGGTTACCAGAAGGGTTTATTCAAACAATTCAAGAAAATGAAAAAAGAGGACTAATAGTGTTAAATTGGGCACCTCAAGTTGAAATCTTGGCACATGAATCAGTTGGTGGATTTTTAAGTAATTGTGGTTGGAATTCAGTTCTTGAATCACTTATTAATGGAGTTCCCTTAATTGGATGGCCAATGGCAGCTGATCAGTTTTTTAATGCTAAATTATTGGAAGAAGAAATTGGTGTTTGTGTTGAAATGGCTAGAGGGACAACTTTTGATGTAAGATATGGGGACTTCATTGAAAAGATTGAGTTAGTTATGGGTGAAAGTGAAAAGGGAAAAAGATTAAGAGGAAAAGCTTATGAAATTAAAGAAATGATTAAAGATGCTGGTAGAGATGAGGATGATTACAAAGGATCTTCTGTTAGAGCTATGGATGAATTTTTTAATGCTGTTTTGCTGATGAAAGAAAGGATAGAGATTGGCCCACAATAATTGAGTTTTTTGGTTAAAGATAGAGAAATCTGGAAGAAAAATTCAACCATATATATTTTTGGACGTTTGAAGGTTCTGTTTAAAAAAATAGTTCGATGCGCAAATCATCATGCATTCACACAGGGTCCGAGGAAGGATCGCGCTTCAAGAGGCATGATGCAAACAGCCTACTTTAATACAAACATTAGTGGTTATTTCTATGGCTTGAACTCGTGACCTATAGATAAACAAGATTTTGTTTACTTTTGAAAAAGCAATGTCTATTATTTTGTACAAAAAATAAGATTATGGATAAGGAGATGACTTGTAATTAGTTTTAAGAGTGAGTTGGAATTGAGCTTGTAACAAAATATTGAGTTTATTTTTAGGTTCATTGTTTTGAACACTTCTTGTACTCCTATTTTTTGGGAAAACTTTTATCTACAATTATTGAGATTGTTTCCATGGATTTTAGTAAAAAAAAATTTAAAAATGTTCGAGATGATATATATAACACTATGTCCTCGCATTTTGAATCAAAATTTTTGTGAGGATGTTAGTACAACAATAATTACTATGCCTCAATTTTAGTTGACCATGCATGCATGACAAGAGGGGTTGCTCTGATGGTAAGCAACCTTCACTTTCAACTAGGGGTGTACATAGGTCGGGTTGGTTCGGATTTTACAATTACCAAACCAAACCAATTATGTCGGATTATTAAATCTAAAGACCAAACCAAACCAATAAAACTCGAGTTTTTCACTCTCAGTTTTTCTCTGGTTTTCTCGGATTTTGGGGTTATTCGGATTTTTTCGGGTTTTTTTCCCATAAAATTTTCGTAGAACAAGACATATAAATTATGAGATACAACTATATAAAGTATTTTCCAAGAAAATAATACAAAATATGATATGTCATGGCATTATCCTAAAATATTCAACAATAAAGATAATAAAACTATGTAATATAAATATTGCTAATTAAAAAGCCATAATAAAAATAAACATAATCTAAGATTACTAAATCATGCTAAAATAAGGGAGTATTAAATACATGACTAAATGCTAAAGAAAAAATAAAAATAGGTTATGCATTTTTATCTAAATTATTGCAAAACAAAACATAGATATTCAATACATTCTCGTTCGTAATATTGAATTAAATGTCTTTTGTTAGCATTAATATTGATTTGATTTTGGTTTGGGCTTTTGTTAGCACTATTTAATTTACTAATGTTAATGGCTATAAAACTTATTGGAACATTCAAAAGTTCTAAGTCCAACCTTGAAATAATACCTCAAAAAATAAAATTATGAAATCTTGAAATATTTATAAATTACATCACAATAAGTATATTTATATATTAAATATATCTATAATTTCTATATATGTAATGTCGGGTTGGTTTGGTTTCGGTTTGACTTTCTTTAGTTAAAACCAAACCAAACCAGTTATGGTCGGGTTTTTTTTTCCAACACCAAACCAAATCAAACCAACCCATAGTCGGGTTTTTTTTTCTCGGTTTGACTCGGATTATCGGGTTGGTGCGGTTTGTCGATTTACTTTGTACACCCCTACTTCCAACCGAGAGTTGTGAGTTCGAGTCTCCCCAAGAGCAAGATGGGAATTTCTTGGAGGGAAGGATGTCGGAGGTCTATTTGGAAACATCTCTACCCCTGGGTAGGGGTAAGATAGCATACACACTACCCCATACCCCACTAAGTAAGATTATAATAGATTGTTGTTGTTGTTGTTATGCATGCGTGTCCTTGCTTATATTGTCGATCTCAAGCTCAAATACAGGAGGGTTACGATAGACTAGCCGTCAATGTAAAATTAGCAAGATCGAGATGGTAGTAATTTTCCTAGAATTAGAAGAAAAAAAAGACGTAATGGCTACATATATACTGAATCTCACCAATCTATTACGGAAATAATAAAGACATCAACAATACACTATCTTTCTTAGACCTCACCCATGGGACCACACTGCATTTGTTGTCGTTGGGCGAAAAAGTATATTTTGTTTGATTGTGGAAGATATTGGTACCACAGTTAATTTACATCTCATTCGTGGAAAGGGAAGTTTTCAATTTCAATTATGCAAACTTCAGTTATAAGTAGGAAAGAATGGAATAAGATCTCATATTCCAGTACAGGGAGGTCTTCCCAGGAAATAAATTAATCATCGTGATAATTAAAACATAATATCTTTGACATTCAATTGGCTACGACGACCAACAATTCCTAATATACAAGTGAAGGAAAATGTGTTACCTGACTTCTCATGTCCTCTTTTTGTAAGGGGAAAACATTAAATTAATCATACGGAATGCAGATTAAATTCAATATACATCATAATCATAGTGTTGATCATAGTAATAATGGCGGAGCCAGAATTTGATGCTTGTGGGTTCACCATTGTAGTCCGTTTAAGTTATTGAGTTTTAAATTAATAATTTGTACATATTCAACGAATTTCTTAAGACACATAATTCTGACCAAAACTACCGTAAGCCGTATGCTAGCTCCGCATCAGCATACTCATATCCTACAACATCCTCATCGTAATGCATATGGTTCTTCATACATCTCGTCTACTTCGGGATCAATTTTGCTCTCTCGAATTGCCTGTAAAAATAACATGATCAAGTTAAACATATTTATAGAGATGAGAGCAACAAATGTTTATGTTCTTTTTAGTAAGGGCAAAAACCGAAGATTCTTTTCAATAAAGGAAAATGATACTTTGCTTGAGGAATTGACATCTGAGTAAAATTGAAATTAAAAGCAGGTGCAATGAAATTCTCTAGAAATTTTGGAGTAGGAGCACATACAGAATCGTCAAAAAGCTTTTCTAGCACATCAAAGTTGATCTTAGAGCTCAGCCTCTGCATCAAATGATATAAAGCAAAGGTAAGATACAAACAACACAACCGATAAATCTGATATATATTGTTTCGCAGCGCAAACATATGACAGAGCGGAAAAGAAATGATTAAGATATGTTGAAATTGAACAAAACCAACACTCAACAAGATTAACGGTAAGGCAAGCCCCATAGACACCTTACTATTTTCTAAGCTTTCTCTCTTGTCTCGCCAATCTAATATTGCCATTTACGAGAAAGGGGGAGAGAGGAGAGCCTTAGGGTACGCTCACTTCTGCATTTTTGTTTAGGTTCTCGAGATTCTCAGTCGCTCTTTTTAGTGGGGAGGAATAGTATGTGAATGGTGGTTCTCAGACGAGGGAATCCTTCCTCTCTAAATAAAAAGAAGCTAGAATCTTTCTATTGATAAAGCTTTCACGTCTGCGCGGCCTCAGAGGAGAGGGGCTCCAAAAGTGGATGCGATCGGCCTCAGAGGAGAGGGGAGGCAACTTGGAATAGAAAAACTGGAACATGATGCAAGTCTTCTGTATCGGCAAAGCTGAAGTCCAGGAAACTTATGCTAACAATGAGAAGTCAAAATATATACAGCTATAGGCAAGATGATAAATTTGTAACAGCAAATGGAGTGATTACAGCAAACTACAAAACCAGGAAACACCAAAAGATTATTTGCAAGCATCCAGAATGTACTCGAGCCTGTCTCCTCAACTACTACAAATCTCTGAAGATTGCAAGTTCCTTTTCCTCTATCATACATACCTTTCTAGATAACATTTTCTTCGTTGCTTCTGCAGGGGTTTGAGCAGGACCAGAATTTTTCAGTTCCGCAGCCCTTTTCTGTCGTTTTTCCTGCATATGTTATCATAAAGCAAAGTGTAAGCTAATTTCATGAGATCTCTAGAGCAACTATTGTGTATGAGAAATTTCACATGCATGTTCTATTTCTCTAGAGCTTCCATCCTCTTTGAGCATTATAATATTTTATAATGAGACTAGCTTATACAACACTAAGAAACTAAAAATATCCCTTCTTCCTCATGAAAGGAACACGGAAACAATCTCAAAACTTTGACCATTAAAAGAGATTGAATGTTTTTGTCTAACTTTAGATTATTGTACCCAAGCCTCGAGTCCTTAGAAATATAAGAGAAAACCGCAAGACATTTTTAAAATATTTATTGTGTTTGCATATATTACTTAACAAATATATAAGGAACAAATATCAACTTCTTAACAACCATTGACATCAACAATGCTACCCTTCTCTATAGTTTCTTAGTTCCTCAATATGACACATAGAGAATCAATTTTCACCAGAAAACAAACTCAAGATAAGTTCAGAATACAACCTTTCTTGATTTTGCAACATTATTATTAGCAGCAGCAGAAAGCTTCAGTGCAGCTTGCACATCCTCCGAACAGTTCGCTAAAATGGACTCGTCAGCCTTCTTTGCAGCTAATGCAGCTGCTTCCTTAGCTGCTTGTTCCTATAAATATTGATCAGCAAGCTCACTCAGAATAAGGAACGGAAAGGCAGGTGAGGAAGTGAGTACGGACTACTGTTTTATGATGAGAAAATCGTCGTGAAGATGGACCAAAGGGAGCAAAACACTCTTTGCTTAACCACAACGAACTTGGTAGAAGAGACCAAAGAATCACCAAAAATCCATAAGAAAGAAAAACTAAACCGATTTGATCTAGCATAACAAGAGTTCTATTATAATTGCTAATAGTTATATCAAGAACCGACAGTATATTCATTGTACTTCTTAATGTGTTTATAAATCCTAAGACCACCATAGGACCTTGTGATCTACATTCCAACTTTACATGGTGTATATGCACATAATTAACTGAATCACCTCATATTCCGGGTTCAGTTTTTCCCAAATTATCTTCACGTAGCGCTTCTCCTCCTCATTGAAAAGATAACCGTTAACCTGACAGCAATGCCGGTACAGAGTAACAGCCACGACAAGTTAGTGAACCAGGAAATACATGCCCACAAATGAGCAATTAAATCCAGTTGAGTAAACTTCAAATCATAGAACACGTTGCAGCACATTCCGTTGAAGCAGCATAGTTTTTCATATAATTTGCTAACAAACTGTTATAAGACAGAGTTCACCTATCATGGGATGAGGCTTTCTAAGCAAAGGATGAAAAGTTGGGTCAGTTAGTATCATACTATCATTTGCTAAGTATCATGTGAAGAGGTCTGGCAGGATGAAGTCATCATACTATCATTTGCTAAGTATCATGCGATGAGGTCTGGCAGGATGAAATCCGTCAAAAATAATAGCTTTTGCATCTCTATGCTGCCATAGGTTTATATATAAAACTTAGAGGGATTGTGACCACCCCCTACTAAATGAAAACCAATATACAAGAAGCAGCACACCTCTACATCATCGATATCGAAAAAGTTCCCTGATTCATCATGATCATCAGGAACCATACAATCCGTGCCATGTAATGTATCAAGAGTCGCATTATGCACAGCTTTAGCCCCTGAGATTGCCCCTGCAATTGAGAGAAAATAAGTCATTCTCAGAACTCTGTCCCAACATTCTAACTCTGGAAGAAAATAAACATTTACCTATTTGATCAGACCCTGATATCTGCACATTTTTACTCCCGGTCACACTCTGAGTGTTCCCTCCCTTTTCAGGCTGATGATCAACCAAAAGAACACACAAAGAGAATACGTAAGGAACTATTCAGAAAGCAAGAAAATGCCTGCATATTTCCAGTAACCACCAACTAGATTCAAGAATTTGGTACTAGTGGCAATATGGCATTGCCTACGGAAAGACTTCTCAAAAAGAAATCACATGGAAGGCTGGAAACTTTCTTAAATACCATCTAAAATTAAGAGCTTGATATCAGTGGGAGCGAATGTAGCAGATCCAAAAACAGTCAATTGAAAATTTTCAGAAACTGACTTGCGTCTTTTCCACCAGTCAAAAGCTTTCTTGAAAGCATAAAATTCTACTTCCCAAATACAAGGTAATAAAGCTTTTGATAAGTAGCAGCTTCAATGAGTACCTCCAAATACTCAGCGCCATTATTCTCCACCTGATTGGACATGGAAAAATTTGGATCCGCAGGAGCTTCTTTTGCCACTAATCTTTCCCTCTCAGCACGTTGAAAGGCTGGAGGTTCAGATCCTCCATCAAGCCCACCTGAAAGTTTTACAAACTGCGAACACATGCATGAGCATTATATATGATTTAGCAATATTACTGAAAATTTAAAAAGGTAAGGGTACCAAGTAATTACATCACTGTAACAGCTTTCACATAGACCATGGGCAAAGGGCAGCTTCACACTTCCCTTGTGTTCACATAGCACTTCCATGATCCCAGATCCTTTTGACCCCGAAGAAAGTTGCGGGGCCAGCTTCTCTTCTTTCTCAAGCTCCTCAGCTCTTGTATTGAACTCTTCAATCTAGTTTCAAATAAGTAATAGTATGAAACTAGGAAAGGAAAACTTTGAATAACAAGCCACTACCACAGATGCAACTTGCAACTCCAACATTAATGCGTCAAGAAAAAAAGACGGAATCAAAATTTTGTTTTGACTGTCAACAATAATATATATGTCATTTAGCACATCAGGCTCATAAAAAATAGCACATCACTAGGTGATGAGTTCTCCTGGACATGAGCATCAAATTGACCTAAAGCCTGAGGCGCCCAGCCCATGGACGAGTTCTTTTTAGACTCCGCTAGTAGAACAAGATGGGGGGAAAAAGAAGGAAGAAGTCAAAGGCAGGTGAAATTAAAATCTTTTCCTAAGTGCAGGTATTGGGTGTCTTCATGACATACCAGAATCTGGTGACACTGTGACAGCATCAAGAAATATAAATACTCATTAGTAGAGGCAAAGTTGTCGATCTCTCACTCAATGACATCAGCACACATCTCCCTGTACTTGATGTGTATGCAAACATAAGTTTTACGATATTGGTTCCAGCATTGGTAACAAATTAAGTTATACACCTTGTCCATGCCAACTTTAAGATAAGAATCCCAAAGCCCATTATGCTTGTTCACCCTTGAAATGCATGCCTTTTTTTTTTT
>MU734080.1:5231-20795 GCA_026770625.1 Nicotiana glauca | reverse complement strand
GGGGTGCACAGGCCCTCGGCAAGGAGTTTCTCGCAAGTGCACCACGGTTAATTCAGGTTTTACCCAGTCCGATGGCCCTCGGAAATTGTTTGCACCTAGTGGGTTTCGAACTTGAGACCTTGAAAGGGAGCAAACCCCAAGGCTCAAGTCAACCTTTCTTCCTTGTGTTTTCAGTGTTCACGAGATATCCAACTCAAAGATAACGCAAAATTTGAGCATGACAGAAGCATCTCACTATACTACATTGCTTTTTAAGACTCTAATTTAATAGCTGGGCCCCTTCCCAATAAAAACAAAAGGACCTGCAGACATGCTTAAATGTGAGAATGCACGGGAGAAAAGTCTACAATGATACACTGAGTCCTATATATAATACATCTTCTACACCTACTACACATGGGATTAGGACATATTCTACTCCTGTTACATGTGGGACTATGCCATATTCTATTCCTACTATATATAGGACTAGGACTATTTACACATAACTATCTAACAAAATACATGGACCTTAAGCTTTTCAAACAGAGAATATTAAAGTATCAGCAGTGTTCATCCTACCAGCTTTGATGGTACATACCGTTAAGCTCCCAGATTCTGTGTTTTCAAATTCAATCAAACGCTTGGTCAATGTTGCTTCACAAATGTGTACGACTTTGATCTGTTCACCAAATGAATAAAGAAAATGAGAAAAGGAAATATCATGTTTCCTGTGCTATGTCACCATAAACAATAAATGTGGGAGTCAAGCCAGTGTTTGTGCTTCATAGGAATAAGTCAAGAATGTAAAATGAAAACAGTTGTCAAGTCCAATAACAAGAATGACCAAGAACAAGTCCTTGAAAACTAGCTAAAACACGTAAGAGTTTCACAGAGCAGAATAAAACTTTTTTTAATGAGGAAAGATGTTTTCATTAAAAGGCATCAAGCAGATGCAAAGCTTACAAAAGAGAGATTAGGTCAGCTCAGATTGCACAAAAGACCAGGAAATCTTACTTTCACACACATTATATTACTTTTCAGATATACTTAAGTTGAAAGCGGAATAAAGCTTACAACAGGAAGCCTGTCTATACAGAAATCTGAATTCTGACCATCAATATAAAGGATATCTAGAAAAAAATCTCAATTCTGACATCAATATAAAAGAATCTGGAAAGACCACTTACAATTTCTGATTTAGAACAACTCAGTCCATGCGAAAGAGCAGCAATGTACAGTGCAGCTCCACATACCCCACTTGGCTTTCTCCCTGTCTATAGACAATTTATGGATTAGTGCAAAAATGTAAGCGATTTAATCTAGTTCCATAAAATTAATCCAGTAACTTTCACACACTAAATTATACGCAAAAAAAAATCATGTAGAACCTGCATCCAATCACGCTTCATGCTGGCCACAATGTGAAGTGCAGTTCTAGAAATATTTGGCTTCCTTCCCCCAAAAAAACCTACATTAAAAATTGATAGCTTCACTAGTGGACTCCAACAAGCTAACAGCAATCTTGTATCTCAAAAAGAATAAGTACAGAAAGGAAAGGAAAATAGAGCTAAAGGCAACATAGTAAGTAAGGTGTAATCGCGAAGATACCTCACAGGTACAAGAAGTTTCTGCATGGAACAGGATAAAAAAGAGAACTGTTTTGCACATACCAATCAAGAGATGTGCACTGTGCAGGAAAATTGAGGTAACATGTACTTTATATATGAAAATAAGATAACAGATTAGAAGAACACGGGAGGGATGAAAATATAATTGCCTTCGTCCAATAATTTGGGATTACTTGATACCAAGAGTTGGTTCATGATTTATTTTACTTGATGGGATACGGGGAGGAAATAATAATGAAGTTGTACAATATATGCAAGTTGTATGCTATATCATTGGCTAAAAATAAGGGGAAAAAAGATGCAACCAGATTCCAACTGATAAGCATCCACATTAAAATAACTTTGCCAGAGCAACAGGCAGAAAAATCATGCTTGGAATAAAATCCTTATGATTCATGATCTTTAAACGTCTCGCAACGAAAATCCAAAATGTAATCAAGAATGCAAAGTGGAAATTAAAAAATATATAAACTATTGCCACGGCGTTGGTACCTGGGGCAAGGTGGTCAAGAAAGAAACTAAGATAAAAATTAACCAGCAAATCAGATCTGGATAACTTACGATCAGTGAATCGATGAATGAAAAGGCTAGGATCCACAGGTTTTTGAACAAATGGGCGATTTTCAAGGCTTAGAAATTTGCAAAGCTGTAAGAACACAGCACCTAAAATATACCTGCATTTCAAAAGAGAAAAAAGGTTGAACAGGCTTCAATTACCATATTAAAGATAGTGATTAGGTAAATGTTTTCCCAAACTGTCCAACTTTAGGTATAACCTTTCATGTATGACAAAAATACAATAAGACCTGCCTAGACTAGGATATTGTTCTAGAGTTGTGAGGCTATGTACTAAGAAACCTCCAGAATCTACAAGTCAAGATTAACAATTTATGAAGTCAATAATGTGCGACAGGTCACCTAGATTTTTCTGATAGGAAAAAAGAACTTGTTGAGGTTAGAAAGAAGAGGTACTGCAGTAAGAAAAAACTGTGCTCAAATACAAAAGCCATACTAAATAAGCATATTACCCAGTAACTTCCTCAAAAGTCATCTTTTCATCTGTCTTAAATTTCCTTCCCACACAAAAGAAGATATTATGGGTGTGTTTGGTATGAAGGAAAATGTTTTCTTAAAAATGTTTTCATGGAAAATGAGTGGTTTTATCACTTATTTTCCCTTGTTTGGTTGGTGAGTAAAAAACTTTTTCCGGAAAATATCTTTTAGTGTTTGGTTAGAGAGCAAAAAATATTTTTTAGTGCTACTCTCCTCACCCCCCCTTCCTCAAGTCCCCATGTTTCCTTCCTTCATACCAAATACACCCTATAGCTCCTTTATCTTTATCAAATCCAACATTGAATACTACTTCGCATAAGGCTACTTTCATTTCTAGCTAAACATGAAGCAACAACAACAACAACAATCCAGTATAATCCCACTTAGTGGGGTCTGGGGAGGGTAGTGTGTACGCAGACCTTACCCCTACCCTGGGGTAGAGAGACTGTTTTCAAATAAACCCTCGGCATCCTTCCCTCCAAGAACTTCCCACCTTGCTCTTGGGGAGACTCGAACTCACAACCTCTCGGTTGGAAGTAGAGGTTGCTTACCATCAGAGCAACCCCTCTTGTCTAATTTACTCTAATCACACAAGTTTCACACATAAGATCTGGTTGACAATATGACTACAAGAAGGATCTAAGGGGTAAACAAAATATCATCATACTGAACAGGATGATAAGAACTCCTGGCCTAAAGGGCATCATTAAGTTCTTGCTCAAGATTATTGATCCAAAGTGTTTATCAAAAGAAGAATGAAAGAAAAAGACTACTAAGACTTTTGTAGAAGTAAGCTCACGTACACATTTATCCTCAAGTAATCAGAAAAGTCAATGAGTAGAAATGGCTTGTTGCTTTCCCTGCAAGAAAAATAAACATAAAGACACACCAATTTGTCACTAGTAAAGTAGTTCGGACCAACAAAAAATACAATAAAAGCTTGAATCAAGACTATATCTGTCCTAATTACTCTTTCAACATATGTCCTAATGACAAAACTTTTGTTGCTTTGTTATCCCTGTGTGCTGCATAATATAGTTAGTAGTTTCATCCACAATTAACCAGGTCAAGATTTATAATGTATTAGTTTATCCCTGTTAAATATAGCAAAACCATATACTATGTAAATATGGAAGATTCTCAAATCCCCTTAATTAGGATATTAGAAAATTTTGTAGGAATGTAATTATTGTCTTTATTTTCATTATTATTTGTATTTCTTGTAAAGGTTCTTTAAACCCCAAAGCTTGAAGAAATAATCAAGCAAGTTATTCCTGAATTCTCTTCTTCAGTTCTTCTCTTCATATTTTTCACATGGTGTCATAGCTAAGGTTTTCGTTTCATATCTTCTTTCTCTAATTTTTAATTTTTTTCTTAAGTTCTCTGTGCGCTTTTCTGTTTCTTCCCTGTTTCTGCACATCTTTGCTTTTTGCTCTATCCTTCCTTTTTATAAAGGTCAGTTAAAAAGGGTGATAACAATAAACCTGAAAATCAGATGGTTGCAAACTAAATTTTTTCTTCTACATCATCACCTACGATTACCACAGAAAGTTAGATCATAGTGGCAATTATACTTCTTGGGCTGCTTCTGTAGAATTTTGGTTTGTAGGTCAAGGATGTGAAACTATAGTGAGTAAAGGTATTAAAATGGGATAGGGTAGACCAAAAAGCACATGGAAGGAAGTTGTCTCGAGAGACCTGCAAATCTCTGGAATTAATGCAGACTTAGCTAATGATATGACGGAATAGAAGTAAAAGATCTATCTAGGTGATATCAACTAGTGGGAGTAGGTTTTACACTTGTTACAGAACTTCTAATATTATTATCATCATTATCCCACTTCTTCTTTTCCCTTAGGGGTCATAAATAGGTTGAAAAGAATATATCATAAAACACAATATCTCACCTACATATAATGTAAACACAAGCAGCCTCAACTTGCTCTTTCTTACGCCCCCTTGTGAAATTCCTCTCAACTGCTATCTGGAAGTAACATATTCAGCCAAAGAATGATATCATGCTAGTAGAGGTGGGCATAAGCCATAAAGAATCATACTGTATAGAGGTTCAAAGCTGGACGAGCTATTGAATCACCACCATCAATTCCTAATGCATATATCATACTCTCTATACCATTATATGCTGCAGGAAGGGGGAGTAAATAAATGTATCAGAAAGAACTCCATACTTAAGAATTATATTGATGTCAAAGGGCGAATCTAACATATTCTCAAACCAAATTGGTGCTACATAGCCACATAGCTACATGCGTGCGAGAGATGATGAGAGAATGAACTGTTGTCTCTTTATATGATTTTTTTGCAATTCTCACCCCTGAGCTAGCTTCTGGAGGTACAAGGAATTTTCTTAACATAAATAAAGTAACCAATTAAAAAATAAAAGAAGATGCAAATGAAATAATATTTTTTTGTTCTTGTTGATTGGTGACAACTATATCCTGATATGTTTGTCAAGGAAGAGGTTTTGTTGAAGGACCAAGTATAACAATGCAGTTAGAGTTGCGTTATTCATGGAGCTATTATAGCTTGTTGGATAGATTAATGTTGTTAAGAATTCATAGAGACCATCATTCGGTAACCAAGAAGATAAATGGGTTGGCTCTAATACGATGTAAAGAAATGGACCTCGAGCCTAACTCAACCTCAAAAATTAGTTCATGAGGTGAGGATTATCCGTGACCATATAAGAGACAACAACTAATTCTCGCAACCAATGTGGGAAAATCTAACAATTTACATAGTCTATCATTGTCATCATTTGGGGTTATTTATTCTTTTATTCTTTTTTTGTGGTAAGTAAAGAATTTATTTAACTGGTACCAAGATGGTACAAAAGAAAATTACTAGATAGTTGCAGCTCTTAATTAGTTCATCCTACATATTGCCCCCAAGTAAGTGCAAAAACCCAAATACTGGTCCATCGTATCTACAGTACTACTATAACACAAGAAGTACAAGTTTTTTTCAGGCATTTATTTCAACTCTGGGAATCTGCAGCCTCTTTCCTTCAAAGCATGCCTTGTTCCTTCCCAACCATATGGTCCACAGAATGCAATTTGGAATGGTCCTCCATATTTGCTTTAAGCTTCTTTTGACCTTCTGTGATTGCCATATTTCCAACAAGTTGCATATCTTCTGTGGTAACACCAAATATATGCCCATTATGCTCAAGAGAAGTTCCAAGCATTGCCTTGAGAATATACAGTGCAAGAAAAGGTGCTCAACTGTCTCCTCTTCTGAATTCCAAAGATAACATCTGCTACTCAAGTAGAAACCTCTTCTCTGCAACTTGTGGTGAGTTAGACAAGCATCCCAAGCTGCTAGCCAACCAAAAAATGCTGCTTTCACTAGTGTTTTAGTTCTCCAGATCATCTTCCAAGGCCAATTCAGATGTTCACTTACTATTTTCCGCTATCAACATTTTATAACAGTTATTCACTGCGAATCCTTGTTGTTAACCCAAACAAGCCTATCTACTTTGTTCTGATCCAGTGAGCATGAATTCAGTTCGAGACTGAATTAAAGCCTACGATAACTACCTTCCTTATTCACAACACAATTAAATAGGTCTGAGAACCTGCTTCTGAAATTCTCATCTCCACACAAGGTTTCCAGCCAGAATTTTATCATGCCATTATTTGCTACCTCCAGTATAGAATGCAATAGGAATTCATCCAACCCTCCGCCTATCATCTTCCAAATTGCCCCACAAATTTTCAACTGCGAAGGACTTTGTTTCCACCCAATCTTAGCACCACAAGCATCTATCATATTCTGTGAAATCTTCTTCCTCCCATTGTTGTATCTCCATAGCCACTTGAAAAGCAGACTTTATTGTGTAAACACAGGTTGCTCACTCCTAATACCCTTTTTTTCTAATCTTCAATAACTATTTGCCACTTAACTAAGTGTGTCTTTTTTTTATCTGAATTTCCGACCCACATAAAGTTCTTATAGAATCTAGTTTCCTTCCAACTGCTTTGGGCATACTGAATAAAGACATAGTATAAGTAGGTATGCCATCCAAGACACTGTTAATTAGTGTCAGCCTGCCCCAAAATATTCTTATCTTTCCTTTTCACCCCTAAAGGCAATCTCAAGCAGATAGTAGGGAATTTTTCTACTTTACAGCCCAGAATGTCTTCCAACTCCTCTACATACTCATTAACATTTATGCAGAAAATGATGCTGGTTTTTGCTAGGTTGCCTATTAGCCCAGTAACTACTTCAAAGCATAGAAGAACCCCTCTCAAATACAGGATTTGGACTCTATCAGCTTCACAAAATAACAAAGAGTCATTAGCATACAGGATATGATTAAGAATCATACTTTGCTGGTCAATCCTACCTATTTGAGACCCCTAATCCAACCCATAACTTCTGCTTTCCTCAAAATGATGCTCAGAATTTCCATTACCAGGACAAACAAATAAGGTGACAAGGGATCTCCTTGTCTGATACCTTTGTGAGAACTGAAAAACCCATAAAGACTATCATAAATTAGAATATAGAATTTCGCTGTTGAAATGCAGAATTTTATCCATTTCTCATCAAAATTCATCAGCCTCATTATGTCAACTAAACGTTGCCAATGAACATGATCATATGCCTTCTCTAAATCAAGTTTACATGCCACCCCTTTTTTTTCCTTTCTCCACGACAAATTGTCTAGGCTTTCATAACCTAAGTTGCTCTGACACGGGTACGGGTGTCCGACACGGGTGCGGATCTAGAGGTCGGATCCTTTAAGATGGAAATTTTAAGATTCTGGGATACGGATCCTAGAACCGACACGGGTGCGGATCTAGAGGTCGGATCCTTTAAGATGGAAATTTTAAGATTCTGGGATACGGATCCTAGAACCGACACGGGTGCGGGGATCCTGCTAAAAATAATTTAAAAATAAAAATAAATATATCTCTAAATTATGTGGAGTACTTACCTATAACTTGTTAAATGTGAATTCTTCTTTATTCGTGTTTTTGTTACTGTTTTCTTATTTTACATAGTAAAAAAATCAAAAGCTTAAAGATTTCAAAGTAAGCTCCCCGTATAGTTTTTTTGGGATCAAGAAAAACTTGTCCTTTTATGGTCAATTGAAATATATAGCTAAGAGTAAATCAAAGTATATAAAAAGTAAAAGTTAGGACAGTGGTGGGTCCGAGACAAAAGGTCTGCATATTGCTACAGTAAACGTGGTCATGACAGCAAGAAAGTAAAACTTTTCAAAAAGCAGATCACTTTTCAAAAAGCATACAGTAATTTGTCTCTTCTTTGTCTCTCTACACTCTCCTCTTCTTCTTTCCTTCTCGAGTCTTCTTCCCTAACAAAACCTTTTCCATGTCTCTGTTTTTTTCCCGTATAAAACCTTTTCCTTCTATTTGGTCAACACACCTGATCTTGTCTGACCGGATCCGACACATATCCCATACCCTTACCCTTGTCAGTGTCGACACGGGTACGGCGCTCAAATTGCCGTGTCCGAGCAACTTAGATCATAACACATCTGTGACTTGCCTTCCTTTGATAAAAGCATTCTGATTAGGGAGGCCAACTTGCTTACCTTGAGTCTTTCAGCCAATAATTTAGAAATAATTTTGTAATCACTCCCTAAGAGACCCTTAGGTCTGAAATCTTTCGCCTTCATTACTCCTTTCTTTTTAGGGATTAGAGCAATAGAAGTGGCATTAAGTCTTTTAACAAGAGAGACCTTATTGTAAAATGTACCCATAACATCCCAAATGTCCATTTTTACTATACTCCAACATATTTGAAAAAATATTATAAATTGAAACCATCGGCACCAAAAGCCTTTGTCTCCTTTGAAAGATTTAATCACCTCTTCCAGTTCCTCCATTATGAAAGGCCTTTCCACCCACCCCTTTTCTTCATCTGACATCTTCTCAATTTCATCATCCTCCCATTTAGGCCTCCATTGTTCAGGTTCATATAATAGATTCTTATAAAAATCCATAAAGTGAGCTTCAATAACTTGATCATCTTCCACGAAATCATTCCCAATCACCAGTTTATCGATATTGTTAAATCTTTTTCGAGCATTTGCCTGCTTATGAAAGAATTTTGTATTTTTATCTCCATGTTCCATCAACAAACATCTAGACTTATGTCTCCAAGAGATTTCTTCAACCTTTGCCACTTCTTCTAGCTGTTCCTTAAAGGAAATTCTTTCTGCCTTAAATTCGGCGTGCAGCTCTGTGGTAATATTCACCCTATTATGATCCAGCTCCTCCAATTTTTTTTTATTTTTTTTTTTGATAAAGTAAGTGATTTCAGTAGAATGCATCAAGAAGAAGCAAGAAGTACATGATTGGCATTTGAGCTTACAAAAGATAATCCTGGCTCCTATACATAATTGACTAAGCCAGAGCTAAAGAACTAATAAAATCCAAAAGATGATCAATATTGTTGACAGGGTACGGTCTAGACCTGACCAGCAAAACAAATTGGCAATACACAGAGCTTTTAAAGAACGCATAGGAGTTGAGTTTCCATCAAAACACCTCATGTTTCTCTCAGTACAAATGCACCAGAAAATACAAGCCCATTTGAGACCAAAAAGGCAAAAAAACATGCACCATATGTCTGAAGCACCATATCCAGCTCCTCCAATCTTGCCAAAGCGTTATTCTTTCTGTCTTTTAACTTTCCAAAAGTATACTTAAACCACATTTTCAGATCTTCTTTCAATAGCTTCAACTTATTTGCTGGAATTGTATCAGCTTCCACTTCCACCACATAAGAATCCCACCAATTTTTAACCAAATCAGTGAATCCTTCATTTTCAAGCCACATATAAAACTTAAAATAACCTTTTCCTTTGAATAATAAACATGAATTGAAATGAGGACCATTGAGAAAGAACGTTCAAATTCAACCGTACTGTAGAAAGACATAACAAGTTCTATTGAAAATTGAGAACTAGAACAAACATCTAATCAATAATTCAGCTAAAAATAGAATGACAGAACATTTCCATATAAAGGAAAAAGAATGATAGAAATTATATAAATAGGTAACAACGAGCATAAAGTCTTTTATTGCACCAAGGAAGGGTGAAAGGGGAAGGGACTGTTGCGCTACTGATGAAGTTTGAACCCTCCACCCGTGATCATCAGTCATTTTGAGAACACAACAATCAAAAGTACATAAGATACCTTCATTTAGTGTTCTTTCCCGTGAAGCTGAATAGACACTTTGGACAGTCCTCACGAAGTTACCTGCCAATTGACTCTGCAGATGATTTAAGTTAGACTCGATAGAAAACAAATTGAATACTATACTTTACAAGACACCACATATAGAACTTGTTCAATAATTTCACCTTAAACCTAAGCTTGTTTTGTTCCTCAGTTTCATTTTAGTATCATTTATCTCCTCATTTTAGACAAGAGGGGTTGCTCTGATGGTAAGCAACCCCCACTTCCAACCAAGAGGTTGTGAGTTCAAGTCTCCCCAAGAGCAAGGTGGGAAGTTCTTGGAGGGAAGGATGCCGGGGGTCTATCTGGAAACAGCCTCTCTACCCCAGGGTAGGGGTAAGGTCTGCGTACACACTACCCTCCCCAGACCCCACTAAGTGGGATTATACTGGGTTGTTGTTGTTGTTGTTGTTATCTCCTCATTTGAGCTTATATTTAAAATAAAAAATAATTGATAAAGGTATATTCATATTAAAATTAAAAGGGACTACATTAATATTAAAAGCAAGGTCATTCATCAGGCTACAACATGCACAAATGTACAAAAGCATGCAAGTTGACTCATCTTCCAACTTCGCCCCGCCCACAAACATATGTTTGGGATGAGGATACATTTGCCGCCTAAGTTGCGCGGACTCTTCGACTTTGGTGCCGTCCCCGTCCCGATACGAGACGGGGACGGGAGCAGGATACGTCCCGGACTCGGTCAACTGACTTCGGATACTTTGACCAGAGTCCATCCACAAATTTGGGAGAAAAGTTGAGTTTTTGATTTCTCAAAATTAAAAATAAAACAGATTTAGGAGAATGAAAGAATAATGTCCATCTTGGAGAATGAAAGATTGAATTCTACAATATTCATGTAAGTTTTTCACAAAATATCTCTCAAAATTACAATATTTTTATAGCTCTATTTTTAATTAGCCGAATCTCCGCACCCGTATCCATATCCGGATCCGCACCCCTGAATCTTAAAATTTAGATTTTGCCAAATCCGATACTCAGATCTGCCCCCATATCGGATACCCGCACCCGAGTCCGAGCAACTTAGTTTGCCGCCCAACTGAAGAGTCTTAGATGTAGCTTTTCTTTTCTTTTTTAATATGTAAACCATGCCACAAAACATCCTACCCAGGAGCCACATAGTGGTTTTTTCCAATTTGCTCTCTTAGTAACTCAAACCCAACCTCATGGTTGGAGGTGATTGGCCTTTTACTAGGCTATCATTCCCTTGTCAAATCACAGTAATATTAATAAAGAATTCTACATCAAGTATAAAACTTATTTCCACCACGTGCATCTTCTTCGACCTCCACCAATCACATGATGAGACACAAATTTTCAACAACTAAAGTTAGCATTTTTAACCTACCGAATAAGAATTTAAATTGGCCAAGACACAAGAAAGGCCGTGAAGAAAAAAGGTTTCTTGTATTGTCTAGTTTCTAGAATCCTATATATACTTTCAGATCATAAGATATCTTAGGTATTTGACAATAACATTTTGTTTTTTAACTTTTTATAATGGTGATGTCCGGCAAGCTTGTGCAATCTCGTCTAATTTACCATGTACCTATTACCTTCCACCACCAGCACAGATACCGAAAACTCCACCCATCAAGGCTTAGGACTAGGGAACAAATCACCTAGCATTTTTTTATGAACACTGGTCTACCATGGTTTTTACCCACTCTATTGACCGCTACACCACACCTTTTTTACGAAATTTTATTAACTTTCTAACCACTTCTTGCATTACACCTTAAAAACTCCTTTTAACAAATAATAAATATGACATTAATCCTGATTAAGCACACTGTCCAAACTACAGGATATCAATCCATTCAAACTACATAGAATTGAATTTGAAAAAAAAAAAAAAACAGGACTGCAATAAGAGATATCAACCCCATGACAAGAATATGAAAGAAAGAACAAACCTGTCCAGCAGCATTCTTAACAAAAGTGGGCTCACTTGAAAAATTATCTTCATCAACAACTCTTCCACATGAGGGACAACATCTATAACGTAACGAAACGAAGCATCTTCATAAGTTTAGGAGTATTATAATGTAGAAAAAGAACAACATTGGGAGATGAAGCTCACATTTTGCCATCCACAGAGTCGGGTCGACTGATGTTCTTTGCACAATATACGCAATATACCATGTTCAAAATTACCTGAATTGACCAAAAGAAAATACCATCTTGTGAAAATTTGTTGAAACGATCGACAAAATCAACTCAACAAAAGAGAAATAATAATGCAGGTAAATATTGGGTTCTTAAGTTTACCAATTAATTTTAGTTTTAACTTGGAATATGACATCAATCAAATATACCAAAGCAATAAAAACACAAAGTAAAAAGGAAATCATTTTTTCCCTTGATCACCATGCAAACCCAGAAAGAAAAAAATACTCAAATCAGAGAATAATGAAAACAGAGAACCCATTTTGCCGAAACTCAAACCAGCATATATACACACACCGATTAACCACATATTCTTATACTTTGAAAAGAGAGAAACCGAAGCAAGGAACTTGAAAAAATAATATTAAGTAAAATGTTTTAAATTAAACTGAAAAGAATTAAAAGAATGAAATAGGAAGAAGAAACCTGCTTCAGAAGAGGAGAAAGTTTTTTTGCTGGGTAGTCTGAAGAGAAGCTTTGGGTAGAAGACAAAAGAGAGAGAATTAAAAAAGGAAAGTTTGATAGTGACTTTTTCACTTTTTCAGTGACTTTGTAATAATCTGAATTTTAAGTATTTTGGCTTTTAACTAAAAATTTGTTAAGAAAAAATTATTTTAATTCAGATTAGTCTTCTTGGCCTCCGATAAACCTATTATAGTGATAGGCTCCCACCTACACTACTACGATATAATCATCTTTTGAGTCAAATCACTTAAATTTTAATATTTATATTTGACTTGTTCATAATTCAAACATCGTGAAACACACTCTCGCAAGCGCCCGAGAAAATGGGGCTTATGGCTTACGAGACTTTAGCCCCAAGCCACCCAGGGGCGGAGCCACCTCGTCCCGAGGGGTGTCAACTGACACCTATTCGCCGAAAAATAACACTGCATAAATAGGTAATTTTTAAAAAAATTGAATATATACAAGGGGTTGACACCCCTTGGCACAAGACAAACTCTTAATGCAATAGTCAAGGGGTGTCAAAATTTACACAAGGTTGCAAGTTCCATTCCCGATAGCAATAATTTTTTTTATTTTGACACCCCTTTGTATAATTCCTGGCTCCGCCACTGAAGCCACCCCGACAAGTTTTTGCTATCCTAAGATACAAGAATCGTCCCAAAAATGCCTTTCAGAATACTGGACACGCGTATACTTTTTTACTAGTCAAAACTTTTGGCGTTTAATAATTATATACATTGATAGTGTCCAAAATATTTACATCATCAAATTGTTGCATATTTCCTGCCTTAGCCATCTCCAAGGATCACTCTATTTTTTGCACTATTTTTCACTTTAAAATGATGAAACATCAATTCTACTCCAATTATTATACTATTTTTTACACCAAATTTTCTCTCTCTTCTATATTATATTATTATCTTCTATTTACTTTTTATTTTTTATTTCCTTCAAACTAATACTATCTTTTTTCTTTTTTCCTTATTCATTATATATAATTCACATTCACCACTTATATAATCATTTATTATAAAATTATTTTAAAGAATAAATTAACAAAAAGTGAAATCATTGATAAAAGATAATTAAATAAATATTACATCATAGTCAAATTTAATTTAAGTACCACATAAATATTTAATTTTCGCCTCTATTCTCCCATAAATGCTCGATTAATGCATTACGAAGTGCGAAATGCACATCTTTATCCTATACAAAAATTAAAAAGTGCTCGATTAATGCATTACAAAATGTGAAATGCGCATCTTTATCCTAAAAATATAATATATACAAAAATTAATATATCAAAAAATCGGATATAAAATTAAAATTATAAATATCTTAATATAAAAGTTAATTATATACACAATATATGATAAATTAAAAGTCCAAAAATTAAAAAAGTGAATAAAATAATATTGAACCAAATATAGAGTAATGAATAGTGTTGCACCAAATTTGGTGCAACACTATTCATGCTCTATAATAGAGCAAGAAATAAAGTACCATTGGAGCAAGAATACTCTATTTCTTGCACTAAATTTGCAATTGGTGCAAGAAATAGCGCACCGTTGGAGATGCTCTTATTCTCCATTGTAAGCATGTTTCCTGCCTTATTCTCCACGTTACTATTCTACTTATTATGAACGATTATCGATAGTTAACTTTAGGGTAACCGCAAAATTAGTGTAGACTAAGATATGGAAGTAAATTTCAAAGTGACATTAATAAAAGTTCATATGATATGCTTGGTGAGTAAACCCAAACATAACCTTCACCTTAAATGAAACCTCTCAAGCCAGGAAAAAATTGATCATCGGGTTTATTTCCGAGTCAGGACAGAAAGAGACCAAGAATGACTACTTGATAGAAAAGGGGCTGCCCCTATGAATAAGGGAAGTGGCAAATCAAATCTCGTTTCTATTATTACAAATCACAATAATAAAATACTAATTAACAAATAAATAAATTAATCAAACCCCCAAATATATATATATATGAAATAAATTATTGCATGTATAACTATTATGTGATCCATTTTTTTTTTCTTCATCTCAAATGCTGCATTAAGAACCTTTAAATCCTTCTTTATGAATAATATTTTTCACCAATGAAGCCCTTTTTCTCATTTCTTTTCCTTCATTCTCCTTCATTATTATATCAATTTTCTTCACTATTTTCTCATACTTAACTTCATAGTTAATTCCAGTGGACACTCTAATACAAACCTTAAGCTTTTCCTCTAATAATTTTGCATTAAAAGTTTGATCACCAGCCATAGGCCAAGAAAGAATTGGAACTCCATTTATAAGAGCTTCCATTACTGAATTCCATCCGCACAAAAAAAAGGGTAGCATGGTACACAATATCCACGTTCACGTAGATATAGGCAGCCCACCCTAATGCAAACATCAGTGGCTGATTCCATGGCTTGAACCCGAGACCTATAAGTCACACGGAGACAGGCTCTCCTTCTCTGAATTCCATCCACAGTGACTAAAAAAATTTCCGATTGATTTATGTGACAATCTCCATTTGTGGTGCCCATTGTGATATTTTTTTCTTTATTGAATAGACCTCTTGGTAATAACCACTCATCTTTTTAATTAATATTTGATGAGTTCCTAGTTTTCCATATAGTAAAATTTACCCCACTAGACTCAAAGTGTTTTGGCTAAATTTTCTGTTAGTGTAAATTGAGAGCCAAATGCCACATAAAAACTGAATTTGGAGACGTAGAGTCCAGATAATTTGCACAAATATTTGAGATTATTTCAGTTTTTGATGATTTTCCAGCTCTTGCTTTACTACCAAATGATGAAAGAATTGGTCCTATTGACCATATTGGACAAGAAAATTGCTTCTTAAAATAAGCCAACCCCATCAAATCAATCTCTTTCACTGTATTATAGCATTCCGTCAGTCGCAAATGGCACACTTCCTGCAAAAAAAAAAAAAGTATATATATATATATATATATATATATATATATATATATATAT
>MU734078.1:6523-38595 GCA_026770625.1 Nicotiana glauca | reverse complement strand
TCAAACTCAAGAATATTGCCATATTACTACAGCTAGTTCAACAAAAATTCTTCACAAGCTTAGGTAACACAAACTTTAAAATACCTCAATTCCAATACTAAGATCACCTTCATTCTCGTGACAATCAACTAAAATTTCTCAATTAGAGTCAAATTCAAATCTCAACACATACACCATATTAGTAGAAAAGAAACTCTCTACTCAACATTATTAGGAGCACACCTACGTAGATTATTCCGCATAAGATAACCCACCTGCTTTGCCTCTAATTAATATTTTTGTATACCTTCCACCATTATACACATTACACAATCAATTAGCCTTCCTGAGTCTAAACTCATACTGTAACATGAAATTTACTTCACTCCAAATAGGAGAATTGAAAAGATTTTTCACGCCTATAACTCGGAGCTACACCTTTAATCACAATGGAAATCATACACTTAATAGTTCACCTATCATCCAGCAGATCTTCCTCGACATTTCCAAGTCATATAGAAACATCTCGCAGTACTAACATACCCATCACATTGCTACCCAGCCGTCATTCCCACTAATAGGGGTAATACCGGACATATAAGTTCAAAACACTTGCTCACACAATCAGCACCTCGGTGCTCAAGCCGTAGGAAAAGATCCGGTCTCAAGTCCTTCAGACTGGCCCAACATCAACTCATAGAGATCACGTCTCGCCCCTCAATCAGGGAATCACAAGCCATCAAGGCACATCTGATACTGAGCGCTCATGCGCGCATGCGAACGCGGGGAAGGAATTTCAAGAGTTACTTTTCAAGCTGAATCAAGAACGCACGATAAGAATACAAAAATGTGAAGTTCTCCTAAAGGTTCTGCAACCTCTCGAGGATAAATACAAATGTCTCCGTACTGATCCGCGAGACTCTACTAAACCTGCTCATGACTCGTGAGACCTATGTAACCTAGGCTCTGATACCAACTTGTCACGACCCAATTTCCTAACCCGGTCATGATGGCGCCTCAAGACAAGGCCAGCCAACTAACCCAAATTGTCTCTTTAACAATTTTTAAACATAAATGAATAAATAAATACAGCTTAAGGACAATAATAACCAGTGTTTACAGCCCAACATTACCCAACCAGGGTGTCACAATTCACGAGCATCTAAAGAAAACCTGAACACAACTACAAGGCCAATAATATACAACACTAAATTTTGAAATTATAAAGATGATGTCCGGTGCCGCGAACGTTGGCGGTCACCTTGCTCAACTACAATAGAAATACCTTCAATAAGATAATATCCCACTACCAGTTGATCAATACCTGCATCTGCACACGAAGTGCAGGGAGTAAAGTGAGTACTCCAACTCAGTGAGTAATAAAAATAAATAATGACTGAAAGCATGAAATCTCATAAAGGCACAATATAACACTATCTCAAGTAGTATAATCAGTTACACAATAAAACCGTGAAGTATCAGATAATTTTTTTTAAAACAATGAAGACAAAAAATTTCCACAAGTAATGAATAATCAGAAACTTGCCCCTCGGGCTCAATATCAAACTCTCAGTACAGTATCAGCACCACGGGCTCACTCCCAACTCACCAACACACAACATCAGCCTCTCGGGCTCACTACCAACTCACAAAACACACAACATCAGCCTCTCGATCTCACTCCCAACTCACAAAACACAACATCGGCCTCTCATTCCCACTCCCAACTTACCTGGGTACCCTGCGCTCACTGGGGGTGCGTACAGACTCCGGAGGGGCTCCTACAGCCCAAGCGCAATATCATAAGGCCTTAAAGCCTTCACACATCACACTCGAGGGCTGAAAGCCTCCTTACATCACTCAACATATCCTCACATATGGCCCTCAGCCTCAATCAGTCCAGAAAATAATTATAAGCCCCTTGGGCATCAGTAAAACAATGGTGCTCAGCTCAAACAACGTTATAAACATCATTTAAATCTCAAGTTGAGTATAAATGTAGCTGAGTTCATGAAATAGTATAATTCAATTGGACTGAGTTCAAATAATATTTCAATTAGTGAGGAAAAACAGTAATGGAAATTCACAAAAGGATTTCAAATAATTGGCACGATGCCCAAATATGGCAATAAGCCTAAATTATGGTGAAAAACAACAAGTTTTTATCAAATACGCGATAAAATATCAACCGGGATGGACCAAGTCACAATCCCCAATAGTAAATGACCCTGCACTCGTCATATAACGCGTACCTCACCTCAACATAGCACTACGTTGTGCAATCCGGGGTTTCAAACCCTTAGGACATCATTTAAAATCATTACTCACCTCAGGACGGCCAAAAGACTACTCTGCGATGCCTTTGCCTTTCGAATTTGCTTCCTCGCGTGACGAATCTATCGAAAATTACAGCGAATATGTTGCATTATACTAAAGAGACAATACCCAATCAAAAACAATCGAAAAATATCAAAATTTACGGATTTGGCAAAATTCGAGCCCCGGGCCCATGTCTCGAAACTCAGAAATTTTTACATCAATACGATCCTTATCTCGCCACGATCCCCGTCCCCGTCCCCGTCCAAAAGCTCCCAAAATAACTGAAAATGGTGGAAAAATGACCCAAAATCGGATATAAACTCACTGCCCAGATTTTTCAAAATTACTGTTCACCCGCGCGGTACTGTTCACGCGTGTGGTCACTGTTCACGTGCGAGGGTACTGTTCACTGCTGCTAAACAAAATACACCAGCAGCCAATTTAAATTGCAGCACAGCCATTTTTCACTAAAATGGCTCTAACTTCATCATACGAACTCGGAATTAGACGATTCTTATTCCTATGAGTCACAAATAATAATACGAACATAGTCCTTTAATCGAAACTCAATTCAGAGCTCGTTTGCCCATTTCAATACCCATTTCGCTCGTTAAACAATTAACTCATGTATCGCGTCAAAAACCCGATCGCGACTTGATGAAATTAGACCAAAATTTCCAGACCAGTCCTATAATTCATTATTAAAATTCCTGGAAGTCTTGAAATCAAATTTGGATCTCTAGAACTTAAAATGAACCTTTAGATCATTACGCTTATGCTCAAAACGCCAAAATCTTCCAAAAACTCTTCCAAAACTTATCCGAGCCTCATGGGATCCCAACAAAGTATACCAACAAGTCCCATAATATGACACAAACTTAGTTGTTTCTTAAAATCACCAAAAACAACGCAGAAATACTAAATTCACCTTGGATTCAAGCCTATGAATTTTGAAACTTCTAACTTTCACATCAGATGCCGAAACACATCAAAACTAGTCTGAATGACCTCAAATTTTGCAGACAAGTCCAAAATGAAATAACGAAGCTACATCAACTCTCGGAATTCCATTCCGACCCTCGGATCAAAATCTCACCTATCAACCAGAATTCGCCAAAATACTAACTTTGCCAATTCAAGCTTAATTCTACACCGGTCATCACAAAAATATTCCGGACACGCTCCTAAGTCCCAAATCACCTAACGAAGCTATCCGAACCATAAAATTCGCATTTTGAGCCCTCTAACACATAAGTCAATATTCGGTTGACTTTTTCAACTTAAGCTTCCTTTAAAGAGACTAAGTATCTCAAACCTTACCAAAATCATTCCGGAATGACTTTAAATAAAACACAAGTCACATTCGACATTACAGACTTTCCTCAACTTTCGGATTGCATTCCGACCCCGATATCAAAATTTCCACTTCCGGTCGAATTTTCTCAAAAACCTTCAAATTTCTATATTTAGCCAAATGACTTCAAAATGACCTCCGGACATCCGAATTCACTTCCGATCGTACTCCCAACTCTAGAATCATCATACGGTGCTATTCCCAGACTCAGAATCCCAAACGAACATCTATAAAACTAAAATGCCTTCCAACCCAAATTTATGAAATTTTTCTAAAATACTAACTTCCACAATATAGGCTGAAATGCTCACGGGTTATCCACAACTAAATCCGGACATATGCCCAAGTCTGAAATCATCATACGAACCCGCTGGAACTTTTAGATCTCGATTCCGAGGTCGTTTACTCAAAATTCCAATCTTAGCCATTTTCTTCAACTTAAGTCTACCGCAATGAAATTTTTCTTTCCAATTTGACTCTGAATTTCCCGAAATTCAACTCTGTCCATACGCACAAGTCAATATACCTGAAATGAAGCTATTCATGACTTCCAACTATTGAACGACGCGCTAGAGCTCAAAACGACCGATCGGGTCGTTACACTATGTTAAAATCCCTAATATTTCTAGATTTTTTCTTTGTTTGGTTCTGTGTGTTAGCATGAGTACCCGATTCTTGTCAAGTTTTTGTGGTTACCTTGCTCCGAATATGTTCTTACTGAGTTCTAGCCTATAATACTTCTATGTGATTATGTTCATCTTGATTGTTCAAAACATGCCCTTTTTGTTGATATTATTGACCCTCCCTGTTTGCTAAGTCTAGTTGTTCTTACTCTATTTATATGTTGAGTATGGAACCATAACTTCCTCTTGATTGATTCTAATATCCTTATTTTATGATTTGATTGAAAAATTTTCTTTTAAACCCTAAACTTCTACCTCGTCTGTTTAAATTAACTAATTCTCCTACATGTATCATGCTTAGCCTACTAATTCAGACTATGTTCTGCACGAATCCCTAATTTTATATGTGATTCTTGTCTTACTCAACCTCTTATGGTTCTAATTTTTGCTTAGCATATGCTTGTTCTTATAGAGTGGTGCTAAATCAGTGTTATCTCCTATTCTTGCATCCTTGAATCTTTGTGATTGATCTTTCACTGATTCCGCATGATATTTCTACTGACTTTTACCTTGTAGAATATGTTCTGACCTTATTCTATGGTCAATTATGCTATTAATTGATTGCTCAAGTATTTCCTTGATTTAAGTGTGTTGAACTTGGCTTCTATTATATATTATGTACTTGTACTATGTAGAAAATATTTCCTTAAATGGCATGTTTAGCCTTACACGATTTCCTTCCTTATTTGGCATACATCTATTACTGTTTGAAGTTAACTCCTCAATTAAAGGGGGGGACTTACCTTGATTCCCTGACTAGTTGATTCTGAGTTTCTTAATTACTAATGGACTGTGATTTTTACCTTATTTACTACATGCTTTCAAACAATAAATACCCTAGTCTTTCATTAGAACAACACACGAACTCTTGATTCAAAACTATCTCTCATACTTAAACTTTCTGCTCTATTTTGTACTACTTGCTACTGCTCTAAGTTAGCTGGCTGCAAGCAAAGGCTAAACTACTGCGTTCTCCTATTCTTCCACTCTGCTTACTATCCTCTTTACTGGTGTGCTCTAGTTTTAATTCAAAATTCCTACAACAATATGATTTTCTTATTGCTTCAGTTTATCCTATTTCTAATTTGCTTCTATTTGTGGTTTTGCTGTGAAACCTGTAGTTAAAGGTTAGATTATGAGCATGTTATTATGTCTTCCCCTTCTTGGAGATCAGTATATTGCCCCTCATGTGTGTTTTTGAGTAGGTCTATACCAATTATCTCTTGTTGTGTTCTTCCCATCATATACTCCATGAATCCCCAAATCCCTATCACCTCTGTATGTGATTTTATTCCTTATGTATGGTTTTGTGACTATGTCTGGTCAGCTGTTTCTGAGCATGTTTATACCAATTCCTTGACCTTTGCTTGATTATGTATTTGCAATCAAGTGTTCCATGAACCCCGAACCCCTTGACCCATATTTGTGACCACTGAATTTACTTTGGTTCTGTGACTACATGCTATGTGTAAACATCTCCTAAGGTGTTGTGTTTGGAGTTCTGTTCATTTCTTCAATCTCTTTTCAAACAGTCTCTGTTGTTTTACTACACACTTTCAAACAAACTTCCCTTTTAATACAGTCTTTTCACTAAAACGTCTCAACTCGTATCAATCACTCTCACTCTACTCCTAAGTGAATAAGTTCTGCCCCCTCCAGTGTGTGTACTACCTTGGGATCCTCTTGAGAATCCTCTGAACTCTGGCATACTGAGACTGGCCCTTCCACACTACATTTTTTCAATTCTTTGGTTACTAAGTCTAGGTGTAAGCATTGTCCAGGATCCTTGAGATCCTTAGAGAACTTTGATGCACCTAGACTATGTCATTGTCTATGGAATTGAGGCATTTGATGCCATTTTGGAGGCCTTGGGAATCTGGGCCTAATAGAAGGCTTCCTATAGAATAGCTTCTTATTTTTTTTATTTACTTATGTAATTCATTCGTTGGTCTGTAATAACTTGTAAACAAATATTGGGGTATTTAGTGAAAAGGGATGGGTAGATGCATGTTTGTGGGGTAATTCGGGTAGAAATCATGCTCATAGGACTCTATGTTTAAAATCTAATTGGTTTATCAAGTAGAAATCGTGCTCATAGGGCTTTATGTTTAAAATCTGATTGGTTTATCAAGTAAAAATCATATTCATAGGGCTTATAGTTTAATTTGATTTGCCTTATCAAGTAGAAATCATGCTCATAGGACTTTATGTTTAAAATCTGATTACTTTACCAAGTAAAAATCATGTTCGTAGGGCTTTACATCTCACCATGTTTATCTCACCATGCTAGAAATGATGCATATAGGTTTCAAATAATTCCGTAATAAAATCAGGCCTTCAATGTCTTAAAATCAGTATCTAAAGTTAGATATCATGCCTATAGGAAACCATACTCAAAATTATGCCTGTCAACCTAAACTAGTCTAAATAAATTGATTTAATCCACATTTAGTCATTTATGGATTGGTATAATTAGGTGTTTCACATTTCCTAAAAACAAGCTCTTTAAAACTGCCCCAATTTATCATTAGATATCATGCCTATAGGTATTAAAGAGGTCAGTTTCAAAACTTGCTTTGCTTCACTACATAAATGTATTAATCAGTGCTTCGCGTATAGACAAGCTTTTAGGGCATTTTCAAACCTACAACTCTGAAACTGTTTTTATTGCTTAATGCTTTATGATCCTAATATGTTTTAAGGAAACAATAGGCAACTGTTAGGATCCCTGCTGCTGAGTTTAAAATAAAATGCTTGTCTTCTGCATGTTCACCTAGACATCCTGCCTTAATATACTGTCTAATAAAGGCCCTTAGTTGTGCTTGAGTCATGTTGTTTATGTGCTTTGTTGGAGGAGGAAACTTTGAGCCTCTAATTGCTCCCTCTTATGTTCGGAAAGTCCTAAGTGTTTTGCTTGTCACCTTAGAATTTTTACCTTTTAAAACCTTAGGGGTCCGTCTAGAACCACCTATAGGTAGAGGTCCTAAATCCCTCCAGGACCATTAAGAAGGGACGAGTAGCAGCACGCAATAGAGATCGCTGACCAAACACTCGCTTTGCATGACCACTAAGGGGGTGGGAAGGGTAGATATGGGATATGATAACTACGCGCTAATGTTGCATGTATCCCCTCATCGAGGAGTGTTTACCAAACATCGTGTGGGGTGATCAGGGCCCCTCGTTTACCTAAAATTCTTTTACTATTTAAAACCTTGGCTTACAACTTTTGTTTAATAATCTTTACTTGACTTACCCAACGTGATTTACTTGCAACCTATTTGATTCAACTGTTTATGAACTAATTTATGAATATAAGTTCGGTCGGGACCCACAGCTGTGGACCAAGAGGGATACCTAACACCTTCCTCTCAAGGTTACTTCGAGCTCTTACCCTGATCTCTGGTAATGCAAACCAATTCAAGAGTTAATCACTGTAGCTGCCCTAACGCACCATAATTTTCTAGGTGGCGACTCTTCAAAATACCCAATTACCAAAAAGAAATGAGTTATCACACCCCATGAAATGTCGAAACCCGGACCTCTCTCTCCCCACGAGGAAGGAAAAAATGGGGCGCGACATTAAGAAATTTTACTTCTTGATTTCTTATCGTGCGAATTGGCTAACCTTGAAAATTGAATCTTTGACTTTTGATTCCCTCACAAATGGTGAAGATACGCACTACTAGATCTCACAATCATACACCTGCACCCCTGCTAGAGCAGAGAGAGGTCAAGGCTGGGGCAGAGGTCGATGAGGGGCAGATGTTGGAGTTAGAGCATCTGCCTAAGCTCCGAAGAGGAGCCACTAGTATCTCCAGTTGGGGGACAGGACCTCGAGGCAGTTGTTGACACCCCTGCACTTCAAGAGACCATCGCATAGTTCTTGAGCACATTCTATAACTTAGCTTAGGCAGGGTCGATTCCACTTGCACTAGCCACATCTCTGGTTGGGGGAGTAGCTCAGACTCCCCCAGCCCATACCCCTGAGAAGCGAGTTTGTATTGATCACGTCTTGAAGGTTATTCCATTACAACCTATTGTTCCGGTTCAACACAATGTTAGGTCACCAGCATCTGAAGAGGAGTAGCTTAGAATTTAAAGGTTCAAGAAGTATCACCCTCTTACTTTTAGTGGCAAGTGTCACGACCCGAATTTCCTACCGTCAGGACCATGATGGCACCTAACATTGTACTCACTAGGCAAGCCAACGTTTCAGAAATACATCATCATTTTATTTTATCTTTTAGGAATTTAATCTTAACAACAATAAATTAGCGAAAATAAATGCGGAAGAACACAGTTTAAAAGATTATCTTAATACAACTACGAAACCATAATAAAACTAAACCTAGAACTAGTGTCACAATCTCATGGACGGTCTACGAATGCTACAAATAACAGTCTGAAACAAAGGTTAAATCTGTCTCGGAAATAGATAAAACAAAAATAAACTAGGATAGAAGGGGATGCCAGGGCCTGCGGATGTCTACACGACTACCTTGGGTCTCCTATGGACTTAAGGCAGCAGCCTCGAACTCTGGTCAGCCACTAGCTCTGTAATCTGCACAGGAAGTGCATAGTGAAGTATTAGTACAACCGACCCCATGTACTGGTAAGTGTCGAGCCTAACCTCGATGAAGTAGTGACGAGGCTGCGGCGGGGTATATCAATAAACATATATAAACTGCAACCTTTTATATTAAATATAAAAGATGTACATAATGAAAAATAATCGAAACTTGCATTAAGGGAACACAGAACCAACCAGTCTACTAGTATTCAGCTATAACCAACCCTTAGGGAATTTCAACACCTCAATAATAACTTTAACATAAATAAATGCATAAAACAATAACTGATGCGGTGCACATCCCGATCCTACGATATGAACGATAACAGTATCAATATTCTCACATATTCCTCCGTGTTGCAGCGCGCAACCCGATCCCACCTGTCCTCTCTTATTACTCCTCAAAACGTATTACCCATATTCCTCCTGTTGTGGCGTGCAACCGGATCCCATATGTCCATCCTTATTACTCCTTGTTGTGGCGTGCAACCCGATCCCACCAGACAATCAATTTCCTCACTTATTCCTCCTGTTGCGGTGTGCAACCCGATCCCAACATACGTATATATCATCACCAATCACAAAGATCAAATACAAGGTGTTTCACAAGTTAACTCAATTTCCACATCTGTTATACTTCAACCCACACAATGGAATTTTGCCACAAATATGAAACTTCACCCATGAAAACTAATCAGTGGGACCAACCAAGATGCACCATAAGGCACCAACAACTCAAATAAGTAAACAATGTAATTAAAAGAAACCATGAAACAAGTATCTACTTCAAATAAGAGAGCAAGATTTAATATGAAGCAATTAGGCATGGATACATTTATGAGCAAGTAGTGATTAAGGCATGGAAATAGTTTAATCACATACCGAATAAGACAAGAAGTAGTATAATAGGAAACGGGGAAGGGAACAAACTAAAAATGGAAATTTGGTGGCGCATAGATACTCGTCACCACACCTATATGCCATACACATGAAATTTCACATAGCACATAAGTCGGGGATCCCTATTCCCTCATGTCAAGGTTAGACCAAACACTTACCTCAAGTAAACGGGTAATTCAACACTCAGCCACTGCTTTACCTCTCGACTCTACCGCCAATCTCTAGTATCTAGCCATAATTAGTTTAATAACATCCATAAATGCTAAATAAACCAATTATAATGAATAAATATAAATTTCCCAATGGTTTCCCCAAAAAGTCAAAAACTGACCTCAGGCCCGCTTGGTCAAAATCAAAGTTCGAACTAAGACCCGATTAACCATTCACCCATGAACTCAAATATGCAATTGCTTTTGAAATCTGACCTCAATTTGAGGTCCAGATCCCTAAAATTAAAAAATCCTAATTTCTACCCAAGAACACCCAATTTTCCAAAAAACCCCTTGATTTTGTGATGAATTCTTGCAAAAAGACGAGATAGATTGAAAGTGTTGAGCGAGAAATTACTTATCTATGATATTGGAGAAGTTTGAGTCTTTGAAAAACTGCCTAGGGATGTTTAGGGTTCGAAATTTTGGAGAATGAAGTTGGAATCCCGTCTGAAATCTCACTTAACAGGCTGCAGATGTCGCATTTGCGACGGTAGCTTCACAATTTTGAAGCTCGCAAATACGAGAACCATCACACCACTGCTGCCTTCGCAATTGCGAACACCAACCTCTGCAATTGTGGCAAAAAGATCGCAAATACGATCAACCCCCCCCCTCCCAGACTCTCTTCGCAATTGCGAAATTTTGTTCGCATTTGCGAACTAAGCCGGGCCAGGCCTTCTTTGCATTTGCGATAAAGGCCTTGCAATTTCCATCACTATTTTCTTCACAATTGCAAACTCTGTTCTCGCAATTGCAAGATCAGAGGCCAACACCAAAACTGTAGCACCTACAATGTTTTTCCAAGTCCAAAACACTCTTCAGCCTATCCGAAACTCACCCGAGTCCTCTGGGCTCCAAACCAAACATGCACACAAGTCTAGAAATTTTATACGAACTTGATTGTGCGATCAAATCGCCAAAATAATATCTTAAACAACGAATTTAACACCAAAATTAATGAATTTCACAAGATAGTTCAACTTTCTATTTTCTCAACCAAGGGTTCGATTTATATCACATCACTTCCGTTTTTCACAAAATTTCACAGTTACGACTTAAATAATATATCAAACTCGTACCAGACTCCGGGACCAAAATATCGGCCCGATACCAATGAGATTACACACTATTTCATTTCCAAAAATGCGTATATTTTCTAGCAAATAATTTTCTTCAAAAATTCATTCCTCGGGCTAGGGACCTCGAAATTCGATTCTTGGCATACGCCCAAGTCCCATATTTTTTACGGACCCTACGGGACCGTCAGAACACGAGTCCAGGTCTGTTTACCCAAAATATTGACCGAAGTCAGCTTAATTCCATTTTAAAGGCAAAATTTAGCATTTTTCAAATTTTCACATAAAGGCTTTCCGGATATAACCCCAGACCGTGCACGCAAGATTGAGGAGAGACAAAAGGAGGATTTCAAGGCTTCGAAACACATATTTGACTTTTAAAATAAGAGATAACCTTTTGGGTCATCACATTCTCCACCTCTAAAACAACCGTCCGTCCTCGAACGGATATAGAAAAGTACCTGAGTCAATGAAAAGATGGGGATATCGGCTCTGCATATCGGACTTGGATTCCCAGGTCGCTTCCTTAACAGGCTGACCTCTCCACTGCACACGAACTAAAGGGAAACTTTTCGATCTCAACTGAAGAATGTGCCGGTCTAGAATAGCTACCGGCTCCTCCTCATAGGCCAAGTCCTTGTCCAACTGGACAGTGCTGAAGTCTAACATGTGGGATAGATCATCGTGGTACTTCCGAAGCATGGACACATAAAATACTGGGTGAATAGCTGATAAACTCAGTGGCAACGCAAGTCTGTAAGACACCTCTCCCACTTGATAAAGAATTTCAAAAGGCCCAATGAACCTAGGGCTTAGCTTGCCCTTCTTTCCAAATCTCATCATGCCCTTCATGGGCGACACCCTAAGCAATACTCGCTCTCTGACCATGAATGCCAGATCACGAGCCTTACAGTCGGCATAACTCGTCTGCCTGGACTGAGCTGTACGAAGCCTATCCAAAAAGATCTTAACCTTTTCCAAGGCATCCTGAACTAAATTTGTACCCAACAATCGAGCCTTTCTCGGCTCAAACCACCCAACCGACGATCGACACCGCCTACCATATAATTCCTCATAGGGAGCCATCTTGATGCTCGACTGATGGTGGTTATTGTAGGCAAACTCCGCTAATGGCAAGAATTGATATCAAGAACCTCCAAAGTCAATAACACAAGCGCAGAGCATATCCTCCAAAATCTGAATAGTACACTTGGACTATCCGTCCATCTGAGGATGAAATGTTGTGCTCAACTCGACCAACTTACCCAACTCTCGCTGAACTGCCCTCCAAAAATGTGAGGTAAACTGTGTACCTATGTCAAAAATGATAGACACAGGCACACCATGAAGGCGAACAATCTCCTAGACATAGATCTTAGCTAACCTCTCTGAAGCATAGGAAATTGCCACAGGAATGAAATGCGCTGACTTAGTCAGCCTATCAACAATAACCCATACCGTATCGAACTGCCTCTAAGTCCGTGGGCGTACAACAATGAAGTCCATAGTGAAGCGCTCCCACTTCCACTAAGGAATCTCAATCAGCTGAAGCAAACCACCAAGTCTCCGATGCTCGTACTTTACCTACTAACAATTCAAACACCCAGCTACATATCCTTCTTCATCCTCCTCCAACAATAATGCTGCCACAAATCCAGATATATCTTAAGGGCACTCGGATGAATAGTATACCGGGAACTATGGGACTCCTCTAGAATCAACTCATAAAGTCCATCCACATTATGCACACAAAGTCGACCCTGCATCCTCAAAACTCCATCATCTCCAACTATAACATGCTTGGCACCTCTATGCCGCACCGTGTCCCTAAGGACGAGAAAATGAGGATTATTATACTATCTATCCGTGATATGCTCAAATAATGAAAACAGAGCGACTGTACAAGCTAAAATATGGCTGGGCTCAGAAACATCCAACCTCATGAAATGATTGGCTAATGAATGTATATCCCAAGAAAACGGTCTCTCACCGAATGGAATATGTACAAGGCTACCTATACTAGATGACTTCCTACTCAAAGCATCGACCACGACAGTGGCCTTCCCTGGATGTTACAAGATAGAAATATTATAGTCTTTCAATAGCTCCAACCACCTTCTCTGACTCAAATTTAGCTCCTTCTGCTTGAACAATAACTGTAAACTCTTGTGATCTGTGAACACCTCACATGACATGCCATATAAATAATGCCTCCAAATCTTCAGCGCGTGAACAATGACTGCTAGCTCCAAATCATTAACTGGATAATTCTTCTCGTGAATCTTCAACTGACGCAAAGCATATCAATAACCTTGCCATCTTGCATCAACACCACACCAAGTCCAACACGAGATACATCATAATACACTGTATATGGCCTTGAACCTGTGGTCAAAACCAACACCAGTGCCGTGGTCAAAGTCATCTTGAGCTTCTGAAAGCTCACCTCACACTCATCCGACCACCTAAATTGGGCACCCTTCTGGGTCAGCCTAGTCATCGGGGCTGCTATAGATGAAAACACATCCATAAACCAGTGGTAATAACCCGCCAAACCCAAGAAACTCCGGATCTTTGTAGCTGATGTGGGTCTAGGCCAGTCTTTGACGGCCTCTATCTTCTTCGGATACACCTGAAGAAGATACAATATGACCCAAGAAGGCAACTGAACTCAACCAGAACTCATGCTTCGAAAACTTAGCATACAACTTATTCTCTCAGAGTCTGAAGAACGACTCGAAGATGCTGCTCATGCTCCTCTCGGCTACGGGAGTAGATCAAAATATCATCAATGAAGACAATCATAAAGGAATCCAAATACGGCCCAAACACTCGATTCATAAAATTCATAAATGTTGATGGGGGATTTGTCAATCCATATGACATCAGTAAAAACCCATAATGCCCGTAGCGGGTGCGGAAAGTTGTCTTAGGGACATCGGATGCCCTAATGCTCAACTGATGGTAGCCTGAGATCGAAAATACCTTTGCACCCTGAAGCTAGTCAAATAAATCATCAATCCTCGGCAGGGATATTTGTTCTTGATGGAGACATTTTTCAACTGCCGATAATCTATACACATCCTCATCGATCCATCCTTCTTCTTAACAAACAATATTGGCGCACCTCAAGGCGAGACACTAGGTCCAATAAAGCCCTTGTCGAGCAAATCATACAAGTGCTCCTTCAATTCTTTCAACTCTGGCAAAGACATGCGATATAGAGGAATAGAAATGGGTCGAGTGCCCTGAGCTAAATCAATGCAAAAGTCAATATCCCTGTCGGGTTTCATCCCCGACAAGTCTACAGGAAACACCTCTAGAAACTCCCGAACTACTAGTACAGAATCCATAGAAGGAACCTCAGTGCTAGAATCATGAACATAAGCCATATAAGACAAACACTCTTGACCATATGCCGAGCCTTCATATAAGAGATGACCCTATTGGTAGAATGACCAAGAGTCCCTCTCCACCCCAATCGAGGCAAACCCGGCAATGCTAAGTTCACGATTTTGGCATGACAATCCAATATGGCATGATAAGGTGACATTCAATCCATACCCAAAATGACATCGAAATCCACCATATCGAGAAGTAGGAGATCTACACTAGTCTCAAGACCCCAATAAAGACCACACACGAATGGTAGACACAATTTACAATAATAGAATCACCCACCGACGTAAACACATATAAGAGAGCACTCAAAGAATCATGAGGCACAACCAAATACGAAGCAAATAAGAAGACATATAGATGTATGTAGACCCTGGATCAAACAGAACTGAAGCATCTCTATTACAAACTGAAACAGTACCTGTGATAACAGCATTGGAGGACTCAGCCTCAGGCCTGGCTAGAAAAGCATAACATCGGGGTTAGGCCCCACTGCCCTAAACTATATCTTCGGGAAGGCCTCCTACTGGCTGGCCTCCACCTCTAGCGACCTGGCCTCTACCTCTAAACGGCCTGACCTCCACCTCTAACGGGCTGACCCGTACCTCTAGCTCCCTAACCCCTACCTCTAGCTGGCTGGATAGGCGGTTCTTAAATCATGGCACGGGAACTCTATTGCTGCGACTGGGCACCCACTAACCTCGGACAAGCCCTACGAATATGACCATACTCACCACACTCAAAATATCCATCTAAATACTATAGTTGGGGAAACTGATACTAACCTTGACGAGCCGGCCGACCGCGATAATAACTCTAAAGAGGAGGTTCTCTAATATGAGCTGGTGGTGCGCTATGAGCTAGCTGCCCTGAAGGAGGTACATAAGGACCATGAATCCCTGAAGCTCTATGAGATGCCTGGAGTGCTAAATGAAATATCCTAGGATGATGGCCTCTACCAAAAGTACCTTGACCTCCAGATGAGGTCCCACTGAATCCGCCAGAATGACATGGCCTCTTGTCAGATCCCTAAGCTAGAACCATCTCAACTCGTCGGGCCACATTGGCCACATCTTGGAAGGAAATCTCACTCCTTGTCTCCTTGGCCATCTGCAATCTGATAGGTTGAGCAAGTCCCTCAATAAACTTCCTCACCCACTCTCACCCAGTGGGGAGTATAAGAAGAGCATGACGGGCCAAGTCAATAAATTTGGTCTCGTACTAAGTGACAGTCATAGAACCCTATTGTAGGCGCTCAAACTGCCTCCGATAGTCCTCTCTCTGAGTGATAGGGAGAAACTTTTCCAGAAATAGCTTAGAAAACAGATCCCAACTCAAAGCACGCGACCCAGCTGGCCTAGCCAAACAAAAATCCCTCCACCATTTCTTGGCAAAACCGGATAAGCGATAAACAGCAAAGTCAACCCCATTGGTCTCCACTACCCCCATGTTTCGTAGAACCTCAAGGCAACTGTCCAAGTAGTCCTGGGGTTCCTATGAAGATGTACCATCATAGGTAGTAGTGAAAATCTTGGTGAACCTGTCCAACCTCCACAAAGCATCTAAGGACATGGCTGCTCCATCACCAGTCTATGCTACAACACTGGCAAAACTACCCCAACTGGCTGAGTTGTTGGAGTCTGAAACAGGGAAGCCATCTGCTCTGGAGTGTGAGTAGCGGGAGTCTGTGCTCCTCCCCTAGCACGAGAGACAACTGGTGTTACTGGAAGTACGCCTGCCTGAGTGACAGTTTCCATGAGGCCCACTAGACGAACCAGAGCATCCTGGAGTACCAGATAGCTGTGAACCGCTCTGGGACCTGACCTAGTTCCTCTGGAATGGTCTGGTGCAGAATCTCATCATCAAACTCAACTTGAGGCTCCATCACTGGTGCTGCTACTCTGGGTTGTGCCCTACCCTTGCGTCGGCCTCTAGCACGGCTTCGGCCTCGTCCTCTACCCCTCTTAGGAGCTACCACTAGGGGCTCGAGCTGCTAATCAGCTGATGAAGCAGTACGTGTTCTCGCCATCTGCGGAAGAATAGAGTAGAGAGTTCAATTAGTATTGAGATATCAAACTGCACGACAGAGATGAATAGAAGTGAAATTGTTCCTAACTCTATAGCCACCGAAGGATAAGCACAGAACCGATCCCTTGGACTCTACCAAGTTTTTCCGTGAATTGTGAGACCTAAGCAACCTAGTGCTCTGATACTAACTTGTCACGACCTAAATTTCCTACCGTCGGGACTGTGATGGCGCCTAATATTTTACTCGCTAGGCAAGCCAACGTTTCAGAAATACATCACCTTTTTATTTTATCTTTTAGAAATTTAAGCTTAATAATAGTAAATTAGTGGAAATAAATACGGAAGAACACAATTTAAAAGATTATCTTAATACAACTACAACAACAACGGCCCAGTGTAATCCCACAAGTGGGGTCTGGTATTATCTTAATACAACTATGAAACCATAATAAGTTCCACCCAGAACTGGTGTCACAATCAATGAACGGTCTACAAATGCTACAAATAATAGTCTGAAACAAAGGTTACATCTTTCTCAAAAGTAGATAAAATAGAAATAAATTAGGATAGAAGGGGACGCCAGGGCGTGTGGTCGTCTGCAGGACTACCTTGGGTCTCCTATGGACTGAAGGCGGCAACCTCGAACTCTGGTCAGCCACTAGCTCCGTAATATGCACAAGAACCGCAGAGTGTAGTATCAGTACAACCGACCCTATGTATTGGTAATTGCCGAGCCTAACCTCGATAAAGTAGTGATGAACCTATGGTGGGGCATATCAATATACATATATAACCTGCAATAGTTTATAATAAATAAAAAAGATGTAAAGAATGAAAAATAACCGGAACTTGCATTAAGGGAACACATAACCCAACCAGTCTACTAGTATTCAGTTGTAACCAATCCTTAGGGAATTTCAACACCTCAATAATAACTTAAATAGAAATAAATAACAAACACAATAACTGATGCGGCGCGCATCCCGTTCCTACCATATGAACGATAACCGTATCAATATTCTCCCTTATTCCTCCTTGTTGCAGCGTGCAACACGATCCTACATGTCCTCCCTTATTACTCCTCAACACATATTACCCTTATTTCTCATATTGCAGAGCGCAACTGATCACACTTGTCCACCCTTATTACTCCTTGTTGCAGCGTGCAACCCGATCCCACTAGACAATCAATTTCCTCCCTTATTCCTCCTGTTGCGGCATGCAACCCGATCCAAACATACGTATATATCATTACCAATCACAAAGATTAAATACGTGGTATTTCACAAGTTAACTCAATTTCCACATCTCTTATACTTCAACCCACACAATGGAATATTGCCATGAATATGAAACTTCACCCATGGAAACTAATCAGCGAGACCAACCAAGATGCACCATATGGCACCAACAACTCAGTATAAACCAACAGTGTAATTAAGCGAAACCATGAAACAAGTAGATACATCAAATAAGAGAGCAACAATTAATATGAAGCTATTAGGCATAGAAACAGTTTAAGCAGGTAACGAATAAGACAAGAAGTAGTATAATAGGAAACGGGGAAGGGAACAAACTAAAAATAGAAATTTGGTGGCACATAGATACTCGTCACCACACGCATACACCAAACACACGAAATTTCACATAGCACATAAGTCAGGGATTCCTATTCCCTCAAGTCAAGTTTAGCCAAATATTTACCTCAAGCCAACAGGCAATTCAACACTCAACCAGTGCTTTACCTCTCGATTCCACCACCAATTCACTCGTATTTAGACATAATTAATTTTATAACAACAATAAATGATAAATAAACCAATTCTAATGCATGAATATAAATTTCTGAATGGTTTCCCCAAAAAGTCAAAAACCAACCCCGGGCCCGCTTGGTCAAAACTCAAAGTTCGAACCAAGACCCGATTACCCATTCACCCATGAACTCAAATATGCAATTGGTTTTGAAATCCGACCTCATTTTGAGGTCCGAATCCACGAAATTCAAAAATCCTAATTTCTACCCAAGAACACGCAATCTCCCATGAAAACCTTAGATTTTGTGATGATTTCTTGCAAAAAGATGAGATAGATTGAAAGAGTTGAGCTAGAAATCACTTACCTATGATTTAGAGAAGTTTGAGTCTTTGAAAAATCGCCTAGGGATGTTTAAGGTTCGAAATTTTGGAGAATAAAGTTGAAATCCCGTCTGAAACCTCACTTAACAAGTTGCAGATGTCGCATTTGCAACGGGAGCTTCGCAATTGTGAAGCTCGCAAATGCGGAGGAACTTTGAACTGTGAGAAATATCACACATTGCTTCCTTTGCAATTGCAAAGGAATGTTCGCAATTACGAACACCAACCTCCGCAATTGCGGCGAAAAGAACGCAAATGCGATCAACCCCCCCTCTAGAATCTCTTCGCAATTGCAAAGTTTTGTTCGCATTTATGAACTAAGCCGAACAAGGCCTTCTTATCATTTGCAATAAAGGCCTCACGATTTCCATCACCGTTTTCCTCGCAATTGCGAGATCGGAGGCCAACACCAGACTGTAGCACCTGCAATTTTTTTCCAAGTCCAAAACACTCCATAGCCTATCTGAAACTCACCCGAGCCCTCGCGGCTCCAAACCAAACATGCACACAAGTTTAAAAATATCATACAAACTTGTTCGTGTGATCAAATCACCAAAATAACATCTTAAACAACGAATTTAACAAGATAGTTCAAATTTCTAATTTCTCAACCAAGGGTCCAATTTATGTCAAATCACTTTTGTTTTTCACCAAATTCCACAGTTACGACTTTAATACTATATCAAACTTGTACCGGGCTCCGAAACCAAAATACAGGCCCGATACCAACGAGATTACATACTATTTCATTTCTAAAAATGCTTATATTTTCCAGCAAGTAGTTTTTTTTCAAAAGTTCATTGCTCGAGCTAGGGACCTCGAATTCCGATTCCAAGCATATGCCCAAGTCTCATATTTTCCTACGGACCTTACGGGACCATCAAATCATGGGTTCTAGTCCGTTTACCTAAAATTTTGACCAAAGTCAACTGAATTCCATTTTAAAGGCAAAATTTAGCTTTTTCTCAAATTTTCACATAAAGGCTTTCTGAATATACGTTCGGACTATGCACACAAATGAAGGAGAGGCAAAAGGAGGTTTTCAAGGCCTTAGAACACAAATATGACTTCTAAAACAAGAGATAACCTTTTGGGTCATCACAGTAAGGCTTTAGAGGGTGTAAATGATTTTCTAGAGAAATGATAGTGTATTCTCCATGCCATGGGTATTATTGAGATAAGCGGAGGTTGTTTTTACCATATTCTAGCTGTCAGGAGCAGTGTATCAGTGGTGGCAGGATTACGAGGAGGGCAGCCCAACCGATGCAACTTCCCTTACATAGAATCGGGTTTAAGAGTTATTCTTGAGAGAGTTTTTTCCTCAAACCTTTAGGTATGCATGGCACAAGGAGTTCAAGAAGCTACATCAGGGTACTATAACATTGTCAGAGTATGTTGTCCGATTTGGTGATTTGTCCAGACATGCACCTGCTTTTGTCTCTATAGTTAAAGAGCATGTTCATTGATTTATCAATAGGCTCAACTATGGTATTAGGTCCAATATGGCCTGATAGTTGGAGAAAGATACTCCATATCAGTAGGTGGTAGATATTTCATGGAGGTTGGAGAGTATACAGGTCCATGAGAGAGAGGATAAGGAGGCCAAGAGGACTCGAGGTACTAGAAGACTTAGCGGTGGTCATGATGCAGCTACAGCCTATTATGGCAGAGGCTATGTGAGATATCAAGTTCTCTTAGCACTTCCATCTTCTATTAGTGCTCTAGTTATTTTAAGATCTCAGGTTGCACACTTTTCTCAACCACTTTATAGTGCACCTCTTGTACGGGGTGCCTTCAGCGGTAAGTCCAACCGAACAGGCCCGAGCCAGTCTTATCACCCTTACCCACTGAGAGCTTGGTTTGAGTGTGGTGATACCCATCATATGGTTAGAGACTGCCCCAGACTCAAGAGGGGTGCACCTCCACATACTACTCAGGCTCCACTGATTTAGTCAGGTCCACAGACTTCTCCGGCCTTGATTCCTACCCCAGTTGCCGCTCCACCCGCACGCTAGCTAGGGGTAGGGGGAAGGTAGAGGTCTCCCTAGATAAAGAGGCCAGTCTAGGTAACACTTTTGAGCCAGATGGAGGCAGTTGCATTAGACACGATTATTACAGGTACGCCAGAAAGATGCATTAGTCTTATTTGATCTTGGATCCACTTATTCATATGTGTCATCTTACTTTGCTCCATATTTGGATATATCTCATTATTCGTTGAATTCTCCTATTTGTGTGTCCACTTCTGTGGGAAATTCTAATGTTGTGGACTTTGTATATTGGTCGTGTTTAGTTGTTATTGGTGGTATTGAGACTAGAGTTGATCTATTGTTACTTAATATGGTAGAATTTGATGTTATATTGGGCATGGACTGGTTTTCGCTATATCATGCTATTTTGGATTGTCACGCCAAGACTATGACATTGGTTATGCTAGGTTTGCCACGGTTAGAGCGGATGGTGCATTTGATTATGCTCATAGTTATTGAGGGATTTCTCAAATGTAGTTCCAATGGATCTTTCGAGCATGCCGCCCGATAAGTATATTTATTTTTGTATTGGCTTGTTGTCGGGCACTCATCACATTTCTATTCCACCATATTGTGTGGACCTAGCAAAGTTAAAGGGGTTAAATGAGCAGTTGCAAGAGTTTCTTGATAAGGGTTTCATTCAACCCAGTGTGTCGCCTTGGGGTGCTCCAGTCTTATTTGTAAAGAAGAAGGATGTTTAAATGACATGTGTATTGATTATCGACAAATGAACAAGGTTACAATGAAGGACATTTATTTATTAATGACTTATTTGGTCAACTATAGGGTGCCAGAGGGTTCTCAATGATTGATTTATGATTAGGTTATCATCAACTGAAGATTCGGGATATAGATATTCTAAAGACTACCTTTAGGACTCGGTATCAGTAGAATTTATTTACTTGATGAACATTATATTCCAGTCTTATCTTGAATCATTCATCATTTTGTTTATTTGCGACATATTGGTGTACTCCGCAACTAGGAAGATCATGAGCAGCACTTGAGGATCGTGCTTCATACCTTGAGAGATAAGAAGTTATATAGAAAAATCTCAAAGTGTGAATTCTGGCTTGATTCGATGGTGTTTTTGGGTCATATCGTGCCGGGTGAGGGGATCATGGTAGATTCGAAGAAGATTGAAGTAGTACAGAGTTGGCCCATATCGTCTTCAACTTCTGAGATTGCGAGTTTCCTTGGTTTGGCTGAGTATTATCTTTGTTTTGTAGAGGGTTTCTTATCTATTGTTGCACCTTAGACTAGATTGACCCAGAAGGGTGCTCCTTTCAGATGGTCCAAGGAGTGTGAGGCGAGATTTCAAAAGCTCAAGACTACCTTGACTGCAGCCCTAGTATTGGTGTTCCTACCGGTTCAGGTTCTTATATTGTTTATTGTGATACATCATTTATTGGACTAGGCGCAATGTTTATGCAAGATGATAGGCTGAGTGTCGACGTGTCTCGGTAGATGAAGACGCATGAGAATAATTACCTAATCCACGGCCTGGAATTGGTAGCTATTGTTCATACATTGAAGATCTTGCGACATTACTTGTACGGTGTCCCTTGTGATGTGTTTGCCGACCACCAGAGTCTACATCATATGTTCAAATAGAAAGATATTAAATTGCGGCAGCAGTGGTAGTTAGAGTTGCTTAAGGACTATAATATCACCATTCTATATCATCTCGGGAAGTCCAATAAGGTGGACGATGCCTTGAGTCAAAAGGTAGAGAGTTTGGGCAATTTAGCATATCTATCTGCAACGGAGAGGCCATTAGCATTGGATGTCCAGGCCTTATCCAACCAGTTTGTTAGAATCGATGTTTCGGAGTCTATTCGAGTTCTTGCTTGCGTGGTTTCTCAATCTTCTCTATATGACCATATCAGAGAGCGTTAATATGATGACTCCCATTAGCTTGTCATTAAATACATGGTTCAGCATGGCAATACCAAAGAGGTTTCTATTGGGGATGTCGCCGTGCTGCGGATGTAGGGCCGATTATGTATGTCTAATGTGGATGGGCTACATTAGTTGATTCTTGAGGAGGCCCACAGTTTGTGGTACTCCATTCACCTGGGTGCTGCTAGGATTATCAGGATTTCAGGCAGAAGCACTATTAGTAAAGGACAATGAAGAAAGACATAGTAGAGAATGTAGCTCGGTGCCAAAATTTTCAGCAAGTGAAGTATGAGCATTATCGACCGGGCAATTTTCTTAAGAAACTTGATATTTTCGAGTGGAAATGGGAGATTGTTACCACGAACTTAGTTGTTGGGCTCCCATGAACTCAAAAAAAATTGGATGCAATATGGGCAATTGTGGACAAGTTGACCATGTCGGCTCATTTCATTCCGGTAGTGACTACCTATTCATCAGAGTAGTTGGCTCAGATCTATATTTGTGATATTGTCAGACTTGATAGCGTGTTGGTATCCATCATCTCAGACTGGGTACGAAGTTTACATTGTATTTGTGGAGAGCTGTTCAGTGTGATTCGGCACACAAGTTGAGTTGAGTATAGCATTTCACCCCCAAACAGATGATAGTCCAATCACATCATTTAGATATTTGAGGATATGTTTCATACCTGTGTTATGGATTTTCGGGGTTCTTGGGATCAATTCTTTCTGCTTGCGGAGTTTAACTATAATAAAATATACTAACCTAGTATCTAGATGGCTCCTTATGAGGCCCTATATGGGAGACGGTGTCGTTCTCAAGTTGGTTGGTTTGAGTCGGGAGAGGCTAAGTTATTAGGCACAAATTTGGTTCGAGATGCCTTGAAGAAGGTCAAATTGATCTAGGATCGGCTTCGTATAAGTCAATCTATATAGAAGAGTTATGTGGATCGTAAGGTTCGTGATGTTGCATTCATAGTTGGAGAGGGAGTCTTGCTCTAGGTTTCACCCATGAAGGGTGATGAGGTTCGGAATGAAGGGCAAGTTGAGCCCTAGGTATATCAAAACTTTCTGAGATCCTTGAGAGGATTGGTGAGGTGGCCCACAAGCTTGCATTGCTACCTAGTTTATTTGTGGCTCATCTGGTGTTCCATGTCCCTATGCTCCGCGAGTACTATGGCGATCCATCCATGTTTTTAACTTCAGCCCAGCCCAATTGGACGAGGATTTGACTTATATTGAGGAGTTGTTGGCTATCTTCGATAGTTAGGTTCGGAAGTTGAGATCAAAAAACATTGCTTCAGTGAAGGTTCAATAAAGGAGTCATCCGGTGGAGGAGGTGACCTGGGAGACCGTGCACAAATACGGAGTCATTCACCTCATCTATTCATCGCTTCAGGTATGTCCTTATGCACGTTCGAGGATGAATATTTGTTTAAGAGGGAGAGAATGTAATGACCCGATCGATCATTTTGTGTAATTGCTCCCCGTTTCCCCTTTTTGATGCTTCACAAATGTGTGTTTATGATTTTATGACTTGCAGGGTTTTACTTTTCATTCCAAAAGGCTTTCGGGTTGATATGGTCCCTTTGATTCTTGGCTTAGAAGCCTATATTATAAATATTGCCCAAACTTTGAATTTCGTGAAAATGACCCAGGAACGGTGTTCTGATGGCTCTGATAGCTTCGTTATCATGATTTTGGACTTGAGCGTATGCCCAGATTAATTTTGGAAGTACTAGGTTGATTTGTGTTGTTTTGCCAAAATTTGGCAATTTAAAGTTTAAAAGTTTGACCATAGTTTGAATTTTAGATATCGAGCTCAAAATTTGATTTTGGGACTTGGAATAAATCGATTATGGTATTTAGAACTTATCTGTAAAATTTGGTATCATTTGGAGTTGATTTGATAGGATTCAGACATTCATTGTAACTCTAGAAATTCTTGAACCTTAATTTGAAATTCATGTATTTAGTGTTCTGTGAGGCCCGTGAAAATTTCAACTTAAAACTTAAAAGCTCGTAGTGCCAAATTATGAGTATGTGTTAGGAATGTGTAAAAAATTTTGCGGCGAGGTTGCTCGCCGCGGTTCGGACCCTTTTCTACTGATCTATGCATTTAAAAATCAAGAATCAAAGTTTTCCAAAAAATTACAGTTATGCGGTCCAGAATGCGGTCACATACCTATCTGCTGCAGAGTGAGTCAGTGTGGTGGCCAAATTAAATTCAACTATGCGGTCAATTATGCGGTCGCAAAATCAAAATGCGGACCACATAGTCGTCGCATAATTTACTTGGGATTTTGTGAAGGTCAGTTCTGCGGTGCACTTTGCGACCGCAGAACGTGAATGCAGACCGTATTTCTGCTGCAAACTTAGCCAGTGTGTCCAGTTTTGGGGAAGCATTTTGCGGTCCATTATGCGGACCGTATCTCGACTTTACGATCGCAGATCCGACTCGGGTATCCAATTTTTCTAAATTTTAAACCCGACCCCCTATCGATATATCCGGTGTTATAGCTCATTTTGAGCATATTTCCTGATGCTTTTAGAGAGAGGGGGTCTTAGAGAGGGAAAGTGCTTCCCATCAAAATTTCTCCATGAAACCTTGCTAAATCATTGAGCATAATTAAGTGAAGGAACCCAAATCTTCATCCCAATAGGTAAGACTTCATCACCTCAGCTCTTATTTCTATACTCAGCTATAAGGGGTCATTAGTGAGCTAATTCATGGGTATAAGAATGGATTCTTTGCATGCATATCAAACCTTAGAGTATTGGGAGGTAGTGAACTAAAAGGAAAGCAAATGGGGTAGATAATGATAGAAATTTCTCTCAAAAAGGACCTAAGATCGCAATGCACCTTTAGTGTTTGATAATATGCTCGAAACAAGCTAGAATCTCAATCTCGTCTCTAATTCTCGATTCAGTTTGTAATTCTTACACAATAGATCGAAGTGCTAAGAGTTCTTGAATTTTTTAAAGAGAAAGGAAAGCTATATAGAGGTATATATGGCTAAAACCACCATTTATTAGAAATTAAGCTCCGTTGGCGTTTATGCAAATGTGGTAAGACTAGAATTTGTTGATGTACCGATTGTTGTTTCACATGAATTGGTNATATATATATATATATATATATATATATATATATATATATATATATATATATATATATATGAAGGATGTGCCTCAACGTGTGTAATAAACTATCCTTGATATTTAAAGATGTGTGAAGAATTCAAATCATGTGCTGATATGCCTGGGCTATAAGCTAAGATTAAAGCTGAGGTTGTCATGCTAACTATGTGAAAATTTACTTATGTTTGCAACTTGAATTGCTTTTGTATGTGCCTATGATTACAAATTGCAAGATGGACATTGAAAATGGAAAATATGTGATAATTGTGGCCCTAAGTGCCAATGAATGGATATGATATATGTGAAACAAAGACTGAAGTAAGATGATTGATGAGGAAGGAACAACGCCTAGGTAAGGCGGCCTAGCCGATCGGGTCGTGATCGGACACCATGTCGCACACATAGTGGTGATGTGCTAATATTGAATCCCAGAAAAGGGAAAAGACGTGATGATTGAGTTATATATCTCATATGAGGCAACCAAGCCGATCGGGTCGTGATCGGACTCCGCCCAAGATAGCGGTGGTATTGAGAACAGTGGTGAACATATGAATGTAATGCCCTAAACTAAGTTATGGAAATTGTGTGAAAGATTATATGGTTCGTCTATTTTATGATGTGGTGTTCGGTTAAAACTTTGGTTTATTCTTGTGATTTCGTTGTTCTTACCCGATAGTTATTTCTAGTAAAATGGTGTTTAGTTATACATACTAGTACTATTCCATGGTACTAACGTCCCTTTTGCCGGGGGCGCTACATTTTTAAATAAATGTAGGTGGCTACATAGCGGATAGTGCCGATCGTGTGTAGCGGAGCATCCTTCTTCTTAAGATCTTGGTGAGACCCTTTCTCCTTCAAGGGGCTATATTGCACATCTTTTATTGTGGACTCTCAGTTTTGAGGTATAGTCGGGGCCTTGTCACCGGCATTGTCATACTTATATTTTGTATCCTTAGAGGCTCCGTAGACATATATGTGGGTTATGTGTGGGTGTTGGATGGGAGTACTAACTATGTTGTAATTCTAGCTCTCGATTCTCTAAAGTATAAATGCATGGAATCTTGGTACTTATCTACGGTTTAAATGTTATGGTTTAAAATGAACTAACAATGTAGAATGTACTATCTTTCCACGTCTAAATAAATGTATGAAATCATGGTTTCCTTATTCATATTGAGTTGGGTAGGTAGTGGTTAATAAGGCTTGCTGAGTTGGGTTCACTCGATTGAGCGCCGGTCGTGCCTCCCGAAGTTGGGGCGTGACAAACTTGGTATCAGAGCCTAAGGTTTTAAAGTGTCCTAGGATATCTCGGAGCCGTATCTAGTAGAGTCCTTCTTATCGGTGTGTAGTCGACCACATCTATAAGTTGGAGGCTGCTTGGGCATTTAGGAATAACACCCTTCTTTGATATTCTGGATCATGCGGTGAAGTTGTTCCCTTCCTAATCAGTGCATTGTTCTATCTTTTAGTAAATGGCACCTAAAAAGAAAGCAAGAATTGGCCAAGAAGCCAATGCCACTCAGGAGTGGCTGATGAATCACTGCTTGATGTTGCGGGTGAGGGTAGTCGCCCGGATTCTTCTATTCCAGAGCAGACTACCCCAGTTCCTACACCTACAGTGGGTACCACTACCCCTCCCGTTGATACTTCTGTCCCGCCTCCCACCCCAGCTTCCGGTTCTAGTATTTCTGATGGGGATCTTAGGGGAGCTATTCAGATGTTGACCCAGTTAGTGGCTTCTCAAGCCCAGAGGTCAAATGTTGCGTCCAATTCATGAGCCAGCAAGGGGATTCTACTAGTTCCAGGGTAAACAGATTTTTTTAATTAGACTCTCTGGTATTTACAGGTGCCAATCCAGAAGAAGACCCTCAGGATTTTATTGATGAGATGCACAAGACCCTCAGGGTGATGCGTATGACTAAGACAGAGGGAGTAGAGTTCGCTGCCTACTGCCTGAAAGTGGTGGCCTACTCATGGTTTGAGTTGTAGGAGGATTCACGAGAGTAGGGGTGCCCATCGACGAGGTGAAGCGAGTTTGCTGATGCCTTTATTGATCATTTCCTGCCCGCTGAGACAAGGGCAGCCCGTGCAGCGGAGTTTGAAAATCTGAAGCAAGGTAGCAGGAGTGTGTGGGAGTACCATATGGAGTTTGCTCGCTTGTCCAAGTATGCCATTCATATGTTGCCCACAATGGAGGCCAGAGTGCGTCGGTTTGTTCAGGGCCTTAATTCCTTGACCATCAATGAGGCTTCTACGGTTGCACTGAATTTTGACATGAATTATGGGAAGATGGTGGCATTTGCTCAGTCCATAGAGAACCGTAAGTTGATGAACAGAATGGAGAGAGAGGGTAATAGCAAGGCCCGGTCTACGGGCAACATGAGAGATTCACTAGGTGGGGGAAGACTAGCTTTCATGAGAAGAGTTCAGAAGCCACGAGGCGACTCAAGGAAAGCCTTCGAGAATTCCCAGCAACAACGTGGAATGATGTCTACAACAGATACAGTACAAAGATGAGGATTGAAGAAGATATCATTTTACGACATAAAATAGAAGAAAAAGTAAGTTCAAGGCGTGTAGAAAATGAAAAAAAACTGGTAAAAATAGGTACGAGCCTTACATGGGACCTGCGGGAAAGGACTCACGGTCAAGGAAAGAAAATCAAAGGTACGATCACAAATCTAGAAATAGGGAATCAGGCTCCTCATCAAGGTTCGGAAATGATCGGAACTCACGTGGACCACGAGATAATGATGGAAGTTTAAAAGCAAGGTTCGGTGGTTACAATTTTGACGTAAGCACCTCTGAGCTCGTAGCTATTTTAAGAAGCATAGGAGATAAGATACGATGGCCAAAGGAGATGAGATCAAATCCAAACAGACGAAACTCTGATTATTGTTGCAAATTTCACAACGACCACGGGCATAAAACTGCAGATTATAGATTTTTGCAGGGCGAGGTTGATCATTTGTTAAAGAAAGGGTATTTCACTGAGCTATTTAGTGAAAAAGGTAAACAAGCATATATGAAGAACAGATAGGAGCCTTCGAAATCGCCCTCACCCAAAAGAACCGTCAATGTTATAAGTGGGGGTAAAGATATCAATGGTGTTTCATATACCGCGGCTAATAAAACTTTCAAAATAACAATCACTCATGGGAAGCGGTTGCGACATGTACTGGAAGAAGAGAATATTACATTCAACGATGCAGATGCTGAGGGTCTCTTAACTCCACATAATGACGCACTGGTAATATCTTTACTTGTACATGACACTAATGTGAAATGAGTTTTGATTGATCCAGGCAGTTCTGTGAATATTATTTTGATACGAGTGTTGCGCGAGATGAAAGCTGATGATAAATTGATTCCAAAAGCGCATACTTTATCGGGATTTGACAACGCTAGTGTTGTAACGAAAGGAGAAGAAACCCTTACTACATTCGCAGAAGGCGTTGTCAAGGATACCAAATTTCAAGTCGTAGATATGGAAATGGCTTACAACATGATTCATGGGAGGCCATGGATCCATGACATGGATATTATACCATCAAACTTACATCAGGTTATTAAATTTCAATCACCATGGGGGATATGTCAAATTAAAGGCGACCAACAAACATCTAGGAGCATCAATTCCGTTGCAGATTCAACTATTCAGGGTGAAGACAAATAGCAATTATAGAATTCAGCTGAGGGTAACGTGTTGTCAACCTCAACTGAACAAGGAAAATTATATTTGGATTCAAGACCTAATACCATTCAAGAACCAGAGGAGAACGAGAGCATCAAAACAATGATAGAAGAGTTAGAGGCTGTGGTTTTATTTATACACGGGGCTGAGAGGAAAGTGTATATAGGAGCCAATCTCAGCCCGAAGGTAAAGCGTAAGTTAATTGAATTTTTAAAAGCTAATGCATATTGTTTTGCTTGGTCCCATTATGACATGACAGGGATACCACTGGAGGTCGTGACTCATAAACTAAAAGAATATCCATCATAACATTCAGTCAAGCAAAAGAAAAAAAAGCAAGTAACTTTCAATAATCAGGTGATTCAAGAAAAAGTTCAAAAATTGTTAAAAATTGGTTCAATTCGTGAGGTAAAATATCTTAACTGGTTAGCTAATACTATTGTGGGTCCAAAAAAGAATGGTAAGATGTGAGTTTGTGTAGATTACACAGACCTTAATAAAGTATGTCCAAAAGATTCTTTTCCTTTACCACACATAGATCAGCTAACTGATTGTCACGACCCAAAATCCCAACCCGGTCGTGATGGCGCTTCTCGTGGGGACAAGGCTAGCTAATCAACAAAACATTTCATCTCTTGTAATTACTTAGAAAGAATAAGTCTAAATCATAGGCAATACAATATTAAATGCGAGATAAACGTGATAGAACAGAGAAACCATCCCCAACTCAGCCCGAAATTGGGGTGTCACAAGTCATGAGCTACTACAGAGTTTACCAATATTTTACAAGTCTGGAAATCTCATAAATAACCAAAGATAAGGGAGAAAACGGGGCTGCGGAAGTCAAAAGCTACCTCGTTACTCCTAGTCACCGCCTGGTCTGGAAGAAATCAGCGCTCAGGAGCGAACTCAGCTCTGCCTGTATCTGCACACATGGTGCAGGGAGTAATGTGAGTACTCCGACCCAGTTAGTAATAAAAATAAATAACGACTGAAAGCATGAAATCTCAGAAAGGTACAATATAGAGCTATCTCAAGCTGTATAACCAATTATAAAATAAATCTGTGCAGTATTAGAAAATTCTCTTTTAAAAATGATGGAGACAAATAATTTCAACAAGTAAGGAATAATCAGAAAACTTGCCCATCGGCCACAATATCATACTCTCAGCACAGTATCAGCCCTACGGGCTCACTCCCAACTCACCAACATACAGAATCAGCCTCTCGGGCTCGCTCCCAACTCACAAAAAAACAACATGAGCCTCTCGAGCCCACTCCCAAACTCACCTGGGTACCCTGCGCTCACTGGGGGTGTGTACTGACTCCGGAGGGGCTCCTACAGCCCAAGTGCAATATCATAAGGCCTCGAAGCCTGTCACATCAATATAAGGCCTTAAAGCCTTCACACATCACACTCGAGGCTTGAAAGCCTCCTCGCATCACTCAACATATCCTCACATATGGCCCTCGGCCTCAATCAGTCCAGAAAATAATCACAAGCCCCTTGGGCATCAGTAAAAGAATGGTGCTCAGCTCAACAATATTAAAAATATCATTTAAATCTCCAGTTGAGTATAAATGTAGCTGAGTTCATGAAATAGTATAATTCAATTGGACTGAATTTAAATAATATTTTAATTGGTGAGGAAAATAGTGATGGAAATTCACAAAAGGTTTCAAATAATTGGAACGAAGCCCAAATACGGCAATAAGCCCAAATCGTGGCGAAAAATAGTAAATCTTTATCAAATACGCGGTAAAATATCAACCGAGATGGACCAATTCACAATCCCCAATAGTAAATGATTCCGCGCTCGTCATATAATGCGTATCTCACCTCAACATAGCACTACGTTGTGCAATCCGGGGTTTCAAACCCTCAGGGCATCATTTAAAATCATTACTCACCTCTAGCCGGCCAAATACTACTCTGTGATTCCCTTTCCTTTCGTATCGACCTCCTCGCATGTCGAATCTAGCCAAAACCACAACGAATACATTACAATAGGCTAAGGGAATATAACCCAATCGATAAGACTCAAAAAATATCGAAAATCACGAAATTTGCAAAACCCGAGCCCTGGGCTCACATCTCAAAATCCAGAAATTTTTACATTAAAATATTCCTCGTCCTCTCACGAGTCCGTACATATAAAGAACACAAAAATCGGAGCTCGTTTGACCCTTCAAATCCTAATTGTTTGGTTTCAAAATTCAAGCCCTAGTTCTTGATTGGTAGGCTTATATTTCATGAATCTCTAGGTGGAATTCACAATAAAAACTAGTTCTAAGTCCAAGAAACTTAACTCAAGTCGTTTCCCCTTTGAATCCTCTTTAATCTCCACCAAGAAGCTCTCAAAATGATCAAAAATGGTGGAAAAATGACTCAAATCGGTTTTATAAACTCGCTGATATTTTTTTCAGAAATCACTGTTCACCTGCGCGGTATTGTTCACGCGCGTGGTCACTGTTCAGCTGCGCGGTTACTGTTCACACGCGGGGGTTACTGTTCACGCTGCAGAAAAATACAGCAGCAATTAAAGAAATTGCAGCACAGCCATTTTTCACTAAAATGGCTCTAACTCCATCATACGAACTTGGAATTAGACGATTCTTGTTCCTATGAGTCACAAATAATAATACGAACA